>VMDO01003089.1:0-25000 GCA_007922755.1 Pedetes capensis
TTAGGTGCCGTCGAGTCGGTATCCGACTCATAGCGACCCTCTGTACAACAGGGGAAACACTATTGTCAGTGCTTCTCTGCTGTTCATAGGGTTTTCAATGGCAGACTGATTTTTGGGAGGGGGTTGCCAGGTCCTTCTCCCAAGCCTACAGCTTCTGGTGTTCCCAGGTGGTCTCCCATCCAGGTACTAACCAGGCCCGGCCCTGCTTAGCTTCCGAGATCTGATGGGATCGGATGCCACAGGGCTATGGCTGCAGGCATATATACATGATAGGGTCTTCAAAAAGAGACTTTACCATGGAAAGGAAAAAAAGCTATAAATATAGCAAAAGGTTCATGATGGGATCTTGGAGGTAGGTATCTGGGTGTTCACTATTCAAGTCCTTCAATGCCTCTGTAGGAACAATTTCATATAAAGTGTTAGGGGAGAATAACATTGCAAAGGTCTCAATGGCACATGAGTATTAATAACACCCCTTTGTAGTATCTGAAAATGTAAATCAAGAAAGATCAATGCAACAGTGAGGGCCATGGCCAGGTTCAATCTGTATAATAAACTACCTTGGCTGGTTCCAAAACATGACGGATCCTGCCATTCAACTGTGCTGTTTCTAAGACATGTCTACTCTGCCTTAGTGGCCTTGGAGTGACATGGTGCTGACACTGTGGCCAAGTGCACTGTAAATGTCTATCACTGAGGAGCAAAGGTACTGGTGGTGCCAGGCAGAGCAGGGTGCAATTCCAGAACCATGCTTTCTGGATCCTTCACTCCAGTGACATCTTCACAGCACCTCCCAGTCTCTTGAGCAGCACAGTCCAGTCAGCTCCTCCTCCAGAGCCACAGTCTGATTGACCTTCTCATCACAGGGGTCTGGAGGGCTTCCTCTCAATATGAAAGCCATGTCAGCAAAATCTCATCCTTGGGAGATCCATGAAATAATTCGGCTCAGAGGCAAGTCGTCTCTGTGCTGGTGTATTCTCAATCCCTCCTCGGGATATCACTATTACTAGTAAACTTGTTATTGTTGTTATTGTTAGGTGCTATTAAGAAGATATCTGACTCATAGTGACCCTATGTACAACAGGGAAACACTATTGTCAGTGCTTCTCTGCTGTTCATAGGGTTTTCAATGGCAGGTGGATTTTTGGGAGTGGGTTGCCAGGTCCTTCTCCCAAGCCTACAGTACCTGGTGTTCCCAAGCAGTCTCCCATCCAAGTACTAACCAGGTCCGACCATGCTCAGCTTCCAAGATCTGACAGGATCAGACACCACAGTGGTACGGCTGCAGGAACTAGCAAATTCATCTGACTCTAATTTAATGGTGAAACAGGGCCTACCCCTATGCCGATATTGAAATGGAAATCTTCTAGTGAAAGGGTTCATTTCTAGGCTGATTTATTGCCAGAACCAGATAGTGCCCCAATGCAAACCACTCTGATCTCATTTGGAAGACAAGTGCCTTACCTTGTGCTTGGCCATCACTGTGCAAGCTCTGTACCAGCTTATTTTTCTCTGGAGATCTCTGAAAAGCTCCCACTTACTGGAAAAGCTATCTGAAAATAAGTGCTCATTCACACCTGCCTCATCATCACCGTGTCTATTACTATTGCCCTGTGTATCTAATGATCATTTTAAAAGACACTCAGAACATAAAGAAGTTTGCTTCTGTCCTGTTGCTTGGAAAAATGCTAAAAGTGGCTTTTACAATAAAGCTCCCTCTTTCTCCTGCCTCTACGAAACTTTGAAATGGGTGGGAAGAGCTCATGAAGCAAGAAGCAGCCACCTGGTTGAGAGCCAGGTGCCAGCTTCCAGGAGCTACTGAAATACAGGTGCTGAATAATGCAGAGGTGAGGAGCTCCAGGCTCAAACTTTGACCAGCATTTAAGCATCAGATCTATGAGCAGAAGGAAACAACTCTCACCCTCCCAGCAGAAATATAAACTGTATGCCAGAGTCTGGAGGGGATTTTTTGTTTTTCATTTGTTTTCATGGATACTCACTCTGTAGATCTTGCAGGAGTCAGGAATTTCAGCAAAGGGATGCAACTTAGACTTCTGGACTCTCCTCCAGCACCAAACAAGGGTGGCAAACAAAAGAGGCATTTGAGAAATAATTCCTATGGGAGGGCTCAGAGAGCCGCTTCCCAGGATCATCTTCAACCCTCCTTGCAGGTGCAAAGAAGGGGCACAATTTGTCTTTTGATATTGAGCTTTTGAGGGGATAAAAGATGCTCCCTATTTCCCTGCTGGACTGTGCAGGATGGAGGAACTGAGGCAAGGTGGAGGCTTTTCTCCCCTCTGGGACAGGCTGGGCTGTTTCTTCCTCTCCACCTGCCACTCAGCAGTGGGTTCTGAGTCAACCTTCCCAGAGAAGGATCGATTAAAGAAACCATTGTTCAGGCTCAGACTATAAATTTTTTAAAACAGCCCTGTGGTTACAGATGGCTCCTAGTGGCTCCCAGGGACAGGAAAAAATGACAGCAAGTCTCTCAGGCTCACCTTACATGACTCTGACTCCTTCCAGGGTTTCTCTTTTAAAACCTATTTTTGCAAATGGTGTAAAAACAACAACAACAAAAAAACACCTAAATGACATTTTTTTTCAAGTTGGGTTTTGGTTATGACATCAGATGAGTCATCAAAAGTCCAAACCTGGGGATCATTTCATGGAAGAATAGAACTTGGGAGCTAGGATGGTCTGTAGAGAGAGTGTGGTATAGTGGTCCAACAGAAATATAATGCCAGCCATGCAAGCAATTTCAGAATTTCCTGCAGACATATGAAAGAAATAATACTAAATAGTAATACCAAATAATTTTAAGAATATATTCTACTTAACCTGATATATCTAAAATACTCTAATTTCAACATGTAATAATTATAAAAATTATTTTATCAGCTTTACTGAGACATACCTTATAACTTATATAATAGTCGCCCATGTGAATTTCAACCAAGTGAAACTGTACAATTAAATGGTTTTTTAAAATATTTACAGAATTGTGTAACCTTCACCAACATCTAACTTTAGACTATTTTTATCATTGCAAAAAGCCACTTTGTACCCATTAGCAGTCTCCCTCCATTACTCTCTTGCCCAGCCTGAGGCAACCACTAACCCACTCTCTGTGCCTGTAGACTGGCCTGCACTGGGCACCTCCTATACATGGCATTATATAACAAATAGGCTTTGGTGAATGGCTCATTTAACTTAGCACAGTGTTTTCAAGGTTCATTCATGCATTAGTACATCGTTCCTTTTACTTGCTGAATACTATTCCACTGTGTGGGTTAAAAAAACAACAACAAAAAAAACAATAGTGAGCTATTGTACATTCTTTTGTTGAATGAAGCCTTCAAAAGTCATAGTGTATTTTACTCTCACAGAAAATCTCCCCAGAACCAGCCACATTACAAATGCTCCATGGCTATGTGCAGCTCATGACGCTCATATTAGACGGCACACATCCAGCCCACCTCTCTTTTAGGAAGTAAAATAAAAGCCTGGGAAGGACAACCACTTGCTCAAGGTCACATTCCACCCAATGGCTATGTCTGAACTTGAACCCAAGTGTTCCTGGGCCCATCCTACGGCACATGCTTCCTCCCCGCACATGCTCCAAGCCACACAGAAAGGATGACAGTAAAAATACATCTGGCGGGGCTGGGATTTAGCTCAGTTGGTAGAGCGCTGAGCTGCAGTCTCTAAGGTCCTGAGTTCAATTCCCAGCACCACAAAATTGGGAGAAGGACCTGGCAATCCACTCCCAAGGCAATCCCGAAACAGTCAGCCATTGAAAACCCTATGAGGGTCGCTATGAGTCGGATACCAACTCGACAGCACCAAAACAAAACAACAAGCAGATGCCCGAGAAAGTCCACTCTTCCCTTCCACAGCCCTATAAACCGGGTTGGCCCTCATTCTGTTTTCAGCCAGGACACATGTCCAGGGACAGAGCATGCAAACCCAGCCACAACTGCCCTAAAGGAAGCCCTTCTCAGCCAGGCTTCATGGTATATACTTGCAGTCCCAGCAGCGTGGGAGGTGGAGACAGGATTGCAAGTTTGAGGCAGCCTGAGCTACAGAGTGTGACTCTGTCTCAAAAATCAAAACAAAAGAAAAACACGACAGGAAAGCCTCTTTCCAGGGTCTAGACAGCTGACTCCCAAACTCCCAATAGTAGCTGCCGCTAACAGGCAACAAAGATAAAACTGAGGGTCACCACGAAGAAGTCACTCTACGACTCTAAAGCTTCAGGGCAGAAGGACAATATCTACACTGCCTGCTCTATAGGGTAGTCATGGAGACAAGATGTAGACATACCTGGGGAGGGAGGTCTGTTGAGTAATGAAAGCCAATGTTTACAATTCCTTGTAAATAGTCTTGGCCCCTCAATCCCCATCCAGTGAATCAAAAGCATTTACTACTTCTAGGGAAGGGCAGACAATAAAAATAGCTAACACTTGTATGGCAGTAATTATGTACCAGATGGTCTTCTAAGTGGTTTATATATGGCAGCTTTAGTTACTATGTGTAGCTCCTCACAACCCTGTGTGGGAGGCATTATTATTATTGTTGTTGTTATTGTTAGGTGCTATCGAGTGGGGTCCAACTCATGGCAACCCTAATAAGAGTTTTCAATGGCTGATTATTTTGGGATTCTTTTGGGAATGAACTGCCTAGTCCTTCTCCCATTTTTGTGGTGCTGGGATCAAACCTGGGTACTCAGGAACTATGGAGCAGCCCTCAGCCAGCTGAGCTAAACCCCAGCCCATTATTATTATCATCATTACTATTTTCATGACCCATATTTAAAGGAAAAACTGTCTGGTACAGAAAGGTTAAGTAATCTTCTTGAGGTCACAAAGCTATTAAATGACCCAGTTAGCACTTGATGCCGAGCAGTTTGGCTGCAGGACCCAGGTTCTCGACCACCAGGCTCCCTGTGGTGTCACTTCCTCCTCAGTGGAATCCAAAACTTCCCAGCTCCTTCTGCGTGTACTCCAGAATCTTGCTTCCCAGCTTCAGAGAACATTTGTGGCCACCCCTGACTGCAGGCATGAGTCAGAAAGACAAAAGAAAAATTCTTTTTGCTTATGAATTATTATTACTTGTCATCACGCTTGTACGAGCCACAAGAGTCTGGATTTACTACACTGGAAGGAAAGCTGTTGAGTTTGTTACTGAGGAATGACATACTACACAATGCTTGGATTCACTGCTTTTGTTCCCAAAATCATGCCCACCCCTAGCCGCCTGAAATGCTTTCTTAGAAATCCTCTCTGGAGACAGCAAGCAGCTTGGTCAGCAGGAGCAGGTGGCTTTCCCACAGGTGAGCCCACTCTGCCCTCTGCCTCAGCTCAGGGAAGATGATGAGGGGTTTAGCCAGGCGCCATGGCTCTGACACTTGTAATCTCAGCGACTTGGGAGGCAGAGGCAGGAGGATTGCAAGTTCGAGGACAGAGGCAGCCTATGTAACTTAGAGAGACTCTGTCTCAAAATAAAAAAATTTAAAAAGGGCTGGGGGTGCAGCTCAGTGGTAGGGCACTTGCCTAGCATGTGTCAAGGCCCTGGCTTCAACCCCTAAGTATGGCAAAAAAATAAATAAATAATAAACGCAGGCGTGGAGCACTTAGGTGACCGCACAGAGGCAGCCAGGTTCTAGTGTTGCAGCAGAAGTGAAAGGACATCAAGAGACCTGGGGAATGTCACTCCACAGCAAACTGAGCTGTCCTCATTAGAAGCCCCTTTGACAGGAGATGGGTACAGACACGCTCAGTGTGTTCATCCAGTGCTGTGAAAGTTCCTCAATTTCATATAAAAAGCCAGAGTTCTGACATATCTTGAAAAACCAGAAGACCTGGTAATGTGGGCCAGAGTTCACGTCCTATGTGCACAGGGTTTGGGGGTGGGGGATTCCACCTTGTGGTGGACAAGGAAGACTCCATGCCATCCCTCTGGTCCCCACCACTCCCTCCTGCCTCTCACCAGGACCTGGCCTCAGCTGCAGGAGGAGAAAGGTAAGGCCCTGGCTTGCCGAGCCCCCTTCCTCTCTGGGGGAGCCACATTCCTTCCCCGCCCTGGGCAGTGGGCAGCCTGCAGCCTGCTCTCCTGACAGCTGCCCTGTCCATACTGCAGCCCCTCAGCTTCTCTGTCCCCGATGGCAGATCTCGCTTACCTCTCCTGCATGAATGCCTCCTTTCTCCATCTGCCCCAGGAGTCTATAGAAGACAGGGCCATTCCATAGGCTCCTCCTGGCTCCCCCCAGCAGATTCTCAGTAACAGGACAGGGCGTGAGAAGAGCCCTCTGATGACTTCACATAGCTCCCTGGTACTCACACCTGTACCACGACGTCCAAAGGTCATGGAGGGTATAAAGCTGTGATTCCTGCAGGCAAGACGCTAGAGACTCCAAGCCAACAATTGTGAAACAATCAGAGAAGCAGTGAGTGCCAGCCCATGTGGAAAGGGTATGGGAAATCCAGAGGATTACAACCTCACTGCTCAGAGATCTTAGCCCCACAGGGATGCCACCTGGCCAAGGAGTCAGGAGTGTGCGCCACTCACGCCTTCACGAGACCCTGGAGTCCTGAGCAATTGCGTGCCTTTCCTGAAGTGCAAACACTCTGAAAATGACTGACTTCTGCAGCCAAGAGTGGCAGGTCATTTTCACTCAACAGCTGGGGTCACTGGCTGACATTGCCAGGACATGGCCTGGGACATCCCAAGTCCCCAGGGGATCTGAAATGTTAAGTCTGGCTCTTCCTCCACCTGCTGCTATAGGAAGGAGCAGACCAGCCCATGGACCACCAGGGCCAGTGCCCAGTGCCTTCTGTAAATGACACTATTCCATCTGCAGCCCACAGGGCACTATTGCCTAATCCTATGGGAAGACCAGGCATCCAGGAATTGTTCCACATGCTGCCACATGACCTTGCTTCACTCGAAGAGGCTAAGTACCTATTGCATAATTATATAAATCAAATGCACACACAGCTCCTACCATAAGATTGCAAAATCAAGCACCATTTCTGTCTATGCCTTTAGCACGTGGCACAAAAGCTATGGACACATTCATTCTAAAGCCAGGCTGAGCCCTCCCCAGATGAGAGGACCCAAAGAAATCTATCATGGGAGCTCCATTAGAAAGTTGTTGGACAAATCGATGGAGCTGTTATCTGCCTAGTTTACATAATCCAGGCAGACAAAATCACATGCAAATGAATGCACAAAACCCCCCCAAGGGGGGAACAGGAAGAGGTTTCTGGGAAGCCCCATTCTAATTGTAGCTATGTTTTAGGCTAGAAGAGAGGTGGGAAGGGAAAGGAGAACAGCGTTAAGGCTCCACTTACTGGAAAAGGTGAAACCAAACCAGCCGTCACCCTGCTGATTTCAACAGATGACAGCAGTCATTAAAATCAGCCATCTGGGTTAATTAGTGCCTATTACCACAAGTGGGTCATTACCCTCTCACCACCACAGCTGCTTTTTCTTGCTCCAAGCTTTGGTGGCAAAGATTTGGCTACCAGTCACTGCTGGAACCCCAAAAGCTGAGGTGTCTCCAGCACAAAGGTCATCCAAGTTCACCCTGCCCCTGACCTGCCTTTCGGTCATGGAAAACTGACTCCATTTCAAAGCTAGTTGTTCCAACCCTAAACACATCTTTACTCTTCAATTCATGGTTGTCTGGGGTGACATTTGCTCTGGCTGACAAGGCCTGTTGTGTCCAAAGGAATAATGCTCGCTCGAGATGGTTGTAAAAGATAATGGGCAACTTATTAGGAGTCATATACAACACTCTGTGTTGTCTTTGATGGAATCAATCATCATCATAAGTTAGAAATCCACAGCACTGAGTTGTAACCACTGAGGATGTAGTCTCACCGTTGAGAAAGACCATTTCATGGCCTCAGGAGTTGAGAACATACAGAATCTGTGTGTCTACAGCAAGGCAAGTGAGATCAGCTTAATCCTTGCCCACCATCTGAGAAAACCACCCCGTGGAACCAGCGGGAGAGAACAGACACTGGAGAAGCCCCATCCATGCCCTTGTGGGGCCCCTGTCCTTGTGAAGAGTCCTCTCATAGCTTCCCAGCTCCAGGGCCTGCACCTCCTAGCTTCTCCCAAGGGCCAGCTCCAGCATCTATGTAACTGAGAAGTTCAGAAGTGCTCATCAGGGGCAGGGGAGAAATGTGAGCAACCCTCCATCTGTAGGGAGTTGGGTCTGGGGGATATATAAAGCCTAGCTTCCTTCCCATGTGGGAAGATCCTGTAGTCTGTTCCACACCATCCACCTCAGACCCCCCCAAAGTTGAGTCCCAGTTACCCCCTGCTTCAGAGGACACCATTTGTCCACCCTTCCCCCGCTCTGTCTCCCTGACCTCATTTCCCCGTGTTTCCTGGGTGGCTGCCTTGGACCCAAGACTTTGTCTGAGTCTCTGCTTTTTGGGAAACCTAAGCCAAGACACTGACTAAACAGACAGGATTTAAATTTGCAAGATCTTATTTTTCTTCCCCGTCTGTGGCTTATTCCACAGGGAACACTTTAGCTCTCTCTTACCACCCCTAATATAGAAACAGTGGACATAAGAAAATGCCAGGAGAAGGAAGGGGCAGCTCTGACCCTACAGCAGTTGAGTGGCCAAATTGGCCAGAAAGCTGCCCACTAGCAGCTATGCCAGCAGCTCCCCAGGTTACTCATCCCTAATAGCCCCTTGCTCTCCTTAACTTTCATGTAGGGAGTGAGATCGGTTCTCTGTTCTGAACACCACTCAACACCTTCACAGGTGGCAGCAAGTCATTAGGCAGGGGTAATAGATAGACTATCCATTAGTGATGCCTATAATGGTACCAGGAGAGGACAGTGGTGGTCAGCATGCTAGGCATTTATAATCATTTCTGTACAGAAAAGTGTAAAGATTTTGGGATTAAACTAAAAAATTAAAATTCAGTTCTAATACATAACAGATATAAGATCTGGGCCTCTTAATTTCCCCATCTAGATTTTAGGTTCCTCAAGTCTACATGTGCAATGACAATTATGTATGAAGATATGAAAAATCTCCCAGTATACTCTTTGCTCCATAAATATTTGGTTCTTTTCACACTTGGAGCCAGAAAGCTCTTTTATAAAAAGCATTTTGGACTTCTTAAGAAAATACTGTATTTGCCAAAACTACTTATAATATATTTAATGATTCAATGGCAAAGAATGGCAAACTTATTTTTAAAAAATTTTTAAAGGGCTAAGATGAACTTCTCCCTCTGCTCACACCTCTCTTTTGGTTGAAGTAGCTTTTCAGTGGAATTTAACCCTCTAAACAAAGACACCTGTTTTTGTTTTTGTTTTTGCTTTGGGGGGGGGTGTTTTGTTTGGCTTTATAGTACTTGGGCCTCAACCATGCTTTGCAAGTGCTCTACTACTGAACTGCACCCCCGGCCTATTTTTGTTTTTTATCACCAGAGTCTCGCTAAGTTATGCAGGCTGCCCTTGGCCTTGAACCTGTGATCCTCCCTCCTCAAGACCTCTGATTCTAAGTAAACTACAGCCCACACTGTAGTGCATGGTGGCCATAATTCCCAGGTCAATTAAAAACACCGTGGAAAGAAGATGCTGAGAAATGGGATGGGCTTTGATGAAACATGCTGTGAATTATTAACCAGCAGCTATGCGAGTTTAGGCCCTGTCCATTAGTTGATTGTTCTATTTAGTAATGGGCCTGCCCTACTTGGCACACGGAGATGGGGACTGTATACCAATCTGAGGAACTGAAGCTCCTGACAGTATGTGTATTAGGCCATCAAGATAGTGGAAACTTATGTAAGCAAGGAGTAGCTTTAAAGCCTTGTGCAAATGGTATAAGCAGTGGTTTGGAAAATATGCAGGAAAGCTAGCTGCCAAAAGCCAAAAATGAGAGCAATTTCAGGCACTTTCAGTTGCCAGCAAACATGCCAGAGGAGCCCAGCACAGAGCCCAGCCCAGAATGGATACTAGGCACATGGCTGTTGAATGACTTAACGATGGCTAGACCCTGCAAATCCCCACTGCGCACTTGGAATGCCTACAAGATAGCATCTGAGGAATGCAGTTAGGAAAGGTGTCCCTTAAGATCCAAAAAGGGAAAGAAAATACTCCAGATATAGGTGTGTCTCTCCCCTGAGGAGCAATCTTCTGGGCACACTGAGTATGCAGTACTTGTTTTGCACAGTTCTGGTTGGCACTAATTTCAATTGCTGTGGTCTATAAATAACAACAGTGCCTTCACAATATGGTTCAAGTTTCATTTGTGCTGTACATTAGCTAATTGCTAAAGGTACAAAGGGTGCTGCTAAGTCTCAGGTCCTCAAATCACTGTGCAAATAACATATGTGCCATGAGTGACCAACACATCTATATTTGCAAAGTCAGTCTCGAAGAGCCACTGCATTAGATATTCAGTCCAACAAGACAGCAAACCATGACACACTTCCTCCCTGTCTTAAGCCACTCTGCACTCTCTGAGGACCCAGGCTCGATCCCCAGCATCGCAAAAACAGGAAAAGGATGTGGTAGCCCACTCCCAAAGGAATCCTAAGACAATCAGCCATTGAAAACCCTATGTTGTATATAGGGTTGTTATGAGTCAGACCTGACTTGATGGCATCTAACAACAACAATACCCCCAGTGATTAAACCCATGTGACATATTACATAACGGATAATCAAAAGAAATTGGCCAATACTATGAAAGTGATGCAAAGCAACAAAAAGTAGTACCACTGGAAGGGAGATGTGACCAGAATATAAACAGATTTATGAAAGAAATAATGGGCCATAAGAATGTTGAGGAGACCAGGACTTGTGAGACTAGACTTGTAGCCATTGGAATTGTTGACAAACTCATCAACACACATGAAGAAAGTAGTCATAAGGAGAAAGTCTGATATCCCTAGGAACTCTTAGAGATATTTCACATTACTCAAAGCACAGAACATAAACTAATGAAAAACTATGACTGCACAAAGCATCAAAAAGACACTTGCTCCAGGTCATGGGCACGATTCAAACTACTCTGGATAAGCCATTTTTTTCACAAAAAAAATAAGACACTGATTTTCAATATTTCTAATGTTTCAAATTAAGTATACTAAGTAGTTGTGTTTACTATTTTATTATTTATTATTTTATCATTATTTTTTCCATTTCACTATACATTTATAACCATTATTAAAGATTTTGATGATGGTGTTTGCAGGGCAAGGGATGGAACCCTAGACCTCATGCACCCGAGGCAAGCACTCTGCCACTGAGCTACACCCCCAGCCCACTAAGAGAGTTTTTAATGGTTGCACAAAACCATCATATGTTTTCTTACTAAGATCATTTTGCATGGTTTCAACTTGCACAGTCCATTTTTAGATTCTGTACTACCATAGTTTGAGATGCTGGGCACACAGAATTAATTCTCTCTAAAAGTAGGAGCCCATAAGGAAGACAAATAGCAAAACTTTGCTTAGAGGTTGGTTTGGATTTCTGGCTCCAATAAATGGAGCAAGATGCCAGAAATGTGGTCAATTTTTTCCAAGGGCCTTTTTTCCCCCAACTTTTGGGACTGTGCCGTGCTCCAGAATAAAAATGGACTGGCAAATAAGAGACAAAAGCATTCAGTGTCACTTTACTGCATTTAGTCGTCCTTTGAAGGATGGGTTCTCCACTGCTCTCCACTGCAATTTCAGGCACTTTCAGTTGCCAGCAAACATGCCAGAGGAGCCCAGCACAGAGCCCAGCCCAGAATGGATACTAGGCACATGGCTGTTGAATGACTTAATGATGGCTAGACCCTGCAAATCCCCACTGCACACTTGGAATGCCTACAAGATAGCATCTGAGGAATGCAGTTAGGAAAGGTGTCCCCCATCTGTACTACATGAGACGCTCACCGTCCCTGTCTACAAAGGAAAAAATGGAGGCTGAGGGAAAACAAGGCACTAACTCCAGATCACACAATGGGGAACAACAGACCTGGAATCCTCCTGGCCAATAGGAATAAAATGCCTACAAATATAAGCCCCATGTGGAATTTCACATTGCCTAGATTTCACATCTTTTAAATTTCCTAAAAGAAATTAATTGTAACAATGTCAATTGACCCAATGTATCAAAAAGATTATCCTTATAATATGCAATCAATACAAAATTATTAATCAAATATTTGTATTCATTGTCCTAAGACTTCAAAACTGATGGCCACTTTGCACATCTCAAGTCCACAGCTGAAGTGCTCGCTCAGCGACACGTGACTGTTGGCTACTACACCCCACAGAGTTGTGAGCCTTCGGCTGCCAGGAACGAGCATTTCAGTGGCCAAGAGCCTCATATTTCTAGCCACAAAATTACTAGTTCAGGATTATACCCTTCCCGCCTAAAGATAGATAGTTCTGAGAAAGTCACAGATCACTAGAAAGTGCTGAGGACATTCCAGAAATTGGATTTAGCCTTTTTGTTCCTCCCTAATTTTCTTCCAGTCAGAAAAACATGAAGCAAAGCAATTGAGGAGGTAGCTTTGGTGAGAATAGCCAGAGTTTGGCACAGGCTGTGACTGTACCTGAATGGGAAGGTGGACTGACCAGGAAATGCCCAACTGAGGCAACAAAAGGGGTGGCTGGCCGTGCTTTCTAAATGGTACATATTTTCCTACTTGTACGTGACTGATGTATACATGTGGAATTCATTTTTCTTCATAGATCTTCTGTCTGGAAGAACTTTGTTAATAATTCCAATCACCTATTTGTATAGGCTTTTTTATGTAGAAAGTTATATTTGTTGCATAATGGAAATAGCTAAAGCCTTATCACTCTGTACCCCACCAACATTTATAAATAAAGGGGATATAATAAAAAAGAAAATTATATTCGTAAAAAAATTTATTCTTATGGTCGAATACTTTTATTTTTAATTTTTCTTGACATTATATTGACTACAAACCTTGGATAAAGTATTGATTAGAAGAGATAATAAGAATAACTCTTGTTTATTCCTAATTTCAAGGGAAACACTTTTAATGTTTAATTAATTATCTTTATTTTCAGATTTGATAATTGTTCTACCCACTATTAGCCCTGCTTGGCAGAGAAAGAGGTGAAAGACAAATCAAGACAGAGAGGAAGGGGAGAGAAAGAGAAAGAATAGGTTTGAAGTTTTCTGATGCTTTTCCACACCTGTTGAGACAATCACATTTCTTTCTTTCTTTGTGTAACTTGTTGATGGGAGTATATTACATTAACAAATTTAAAATATTTTAAACTACAGATTAAAATTTTTGATACTGATTACATTTTTAATATTACACATTCCTTTAAATTTTCAACTTCTTCTGGTGTGTTGAGTTATGCCTTTCTAGGAAAATGTTGGTTTTACCTGGGTTTCCCAATATATCAGCAAATAGTCACATTTGTTGTTGTTGTGTGCTCTCACATACTCTCACTTGTTCTTTTTAGGCACCAGGATTTGAACCCGGGGCCTAACACATACTAGGCAAGTGCTCTACCACTGAGTTGACCCCATCTCACTCTTTGTAATGGCTGCTATAGCCCCTAGGACCTCCTTTTGCTGATGTGGCACAATTCAAAATGAGAAGAAACAGTGTCTGCATCAGTGGGTTCAAACATGAAAAGATCATGTTCATGGCACAGTATTGGGCTGTGTTTCATTCTGTTGTCTACAGGGTGACCATGAGTCAGATTCAACTCAGCACCTAACAACAACAATAGCTATGTCTATGGTTCACCTTTCTTGCCTAATATTATCTGTTTTTGCTGACCACATTTATCAAGAAATCCATGTATTTTACTGTTCTTTATGAAGAACTAAATTTGATTTTGACAATTCTGTTGATTATAACTGTCTTCTGTTGAATTGATTGTACTCTTATGCATATTATTTCCTTTCTTCTAATGTGTCTGGATTTATTGCATTGTTCTTTCCTCTAACTTCTTCCACTGAATAATTGACTCATTTATCTTTAGTCTTCCTTTACTGTGGTATACTATAATACAGTGATGTGCTGCATAATCACATTTCACTCAGCAACAGACTCCATACACAGCAGTCCCATGAGATTATAAGAGAGCTGAAAAATTCCTATGGCAGAACACTTTAATCAAGAGCTTCTAGTGATACTGATGTAAATAAACCCTTCTATGCTTTCAGTCATAGAAAAAGTGTAGCCAGGCACGTGGTACATGCCTGTAATCTCAGCAACACAGGCTGTCAAGGCAGGAGGATTGAGAGTTCTAGTCCAGAGGCAGCCTGCATAACTTAGTGAAAGTTAAAAATAAAAAAGTAAAAAATGGGTTGAGCATGAAACTCAGTGGTAGGTCCCTAGTTCAACTCCCAGTACAGAAAGAAAGGCCCTGGGTTCAACCCCCAGTACAGAAAGAAAGAAACCCTATGAACAGCAGAGGACTGACAATAGTATTTCATCTGTTGTATGTAGGGTCACTATGAGTTGGACACCTAATAACAACTGACTCATTCCCCCTGACATGTCTGTCAGCTTATCATCCTGTGGGGGTTTGTGTGTTGCCGTGATGCTGAGAGCTATGCCACTGGTATTGCAGATACCTTCAAGGCCATCCATGGTGGACAAGTTTCAGCTGAGCTTCCAGACTAAGACAGACTAGGGAGAAGGGTCCAGCAGCCCATTTCCAAAAAAAATTAGCCATTGAAAACCCTATGAATAGCAAAGAAGCACTGTCAAATCAAGTGCCAGAAAATGAGCCCCCCTCCCCTTCCAGTCCCCTTCCAGGCTGGAAGACATTCAAGGAACAACTAGGGAAGAGTTGTCTCCTCAAAATAGAGTCGGCCTTAATGACGGGAATGGAGTAAAATCTGTAAGACCTCTTTTTGCTGATGTGGCATGACTCAAAATGAGAAGAAACATAGTGACTGCAACAATGGGCTCAAACATAAAAACTTTGTGTGCATGGCACAGTGCTGGGTAGTGCTTCGTTCTGCTGTACTTAGGTCATTATGAGTTGTATCCAACTCAGTTACACCTAAAAACACTGACTCATTACCTCAACTGATATATACATATAGATGTATACATATACGTGTGTGTGTGTGTGTGTGTGTGTGTGTGTGTGTGTGTGTGTGTAGTCCTTAACAGTAACTTATCAGATAGTAATATTCAATCCAATTCATTGCTACCTTTGGTTAGTATCTGCCTACCACATCTTTTTCCATTCTTTTATTTTCCACCATTTGGGCATTTATGTTATACATGTATGTGTCCCTTGTAAACAAGAGAGCTCAAATTTGATTTTTTTATAATCCAGATTGACAATCTGTAATAAATTTAGTCCACTGACATTTATTAACATTTATCTATTTGAATTTACTTCTATCATCTAGCTTGTATCTTTTAATTATCTTGCTTTTTCTTGTCCTCTCTTAATTCTTCCTGTTCTTTTTTTTCTTTTCTGGAAATCATATACTATATTCTTATTACTTTATTAATCCCTCATAACTTTTAATATGCACATTTGACTTAACAAAATTAAATTTACTCAATATGTCAACTCTCTTCCCCCTTAACACAAGAGAATTTAATTCTGATCACCTACTCAAACTGATCATACTTACAGAGTTATTATTGCTTTGCAGTCTAAACTGTTTGTATATGCATGTATGTGTGTGTGTCTGTGTATAAATGCTATTTCAGAGAAAATTCAAAGCTGCTTCTAGGAACCAAGGGGATGGCCAGTGTAGGACAGATTATTAAACTAATTTCTTGGTGTGTGGTCTCTAGAGTTATGAAAGTAGTGCAAAGAAAACTCCACACCCATGTGAGGAAGATCTATGCAAGTTATTTTTGGAGAAGACTCTCCTCACCCCAACCAGAACCTTGGTCAAAAGGGATTAATTTCCTAGCATCCTAGATCTAATTCTCCAACCCTCCTGAAAGAAGCCTCATCTGGCCCTCCAGACTAATTTAGGGTTCCCCACTGCATGTCCTTGCAGCACATTCCTTCTAGCACTTTCCTCTATGATTATACACTTAAGTGGGTAAGTTTCTAATTGATGTCTGTCTTCTCTGTGTCTCTCAGCACTGGATCGCTAACTGCTGAGTCAGTGCCTAACTCATGGTACCTACTCCTAAGGCACTAAGGAATGCTGACTGAATTAAGATGAATTCAGAAGTCATTGCAATGACCTGCTGGCAAAGGGATAAAGGGCAGGATTAGGGCATGACAATGGAATAAAAGAGAAGGCCAGACAGGAGGATACTATGAAAAAAGAATTGAAGTGATCAATAAATGAATGTAACAATACACTGAAAAAGGAAATATATTTCATTCAAAGAAATTTGATCATTGACATGTTAGCCACACTGTGTAGGAAGTATAAGAATATTCAGGTACAAAAGTCCAGTGGTAGTTGCAACTATTGACATCTTGCTCAGGTATGGAATGAAGATCATGGTCACCTGAACCAAGGTGAGAGCTGATTCCCTGCATGAAGATGTAGGATGGGGAGTTTGTGGCACAGAAGAGCACAGGATCGGGTGCAGGATCAAAGGAACAAGAGGGAAGCAATGAAAAAGAGTGGCAAAAAACAGAGACTGTAGAGGGTCAAGGATGGCATGGGATGGGTTTCCAATAAGAGAGATGTGTCTACACAGTCAAAGGCTACACAAGAGCCAAATAAATATATATTTTTGCAATATACCAGAAGAGGCTATGCAAGTTAAATCCTGCCATGAATTTCTGAGTTCTTTCAATGTTCATGATAACTATACATCTTTTCAGAGTAAACCTCAGAGAGGCAGACAAGATGGAAGCATCTAGGCTTTGGAGTCCTTCTGAATTGTGAAAAATGCCAGCCTTGATCAAATGACTCTAATCATTTTTAGGGATTAAAAAATAAAGCATAAAGTCCCAACTGCTTTTTTTGAGTAAACAAATATGATAATGTTTAAAAAGATCTACATTTCATCAGAAAAAGTACAGTTACTGACATTTTAGCCACACTGAGTATGAAGTTAAGAAAATTCAGGTACAGAAGTCCAGTGGTAGTTGGCAATGCTGACATTGTGTTCTCCAACTATCTAGATGTTTCCAAATGTGTTCTTTTCCCATACTGCCATCACCCACTCCACAAGAGCTGTGCTTCTGAACCATCTGTGTTACATGAGCCATTTCATTTCTGGTTGACCACTCTAATGTTATTCATATACTGAATATCTTATAAATCATACTGTTCTACTCATTAAAACAAGTTCTGAGAAACCACACAGTAAGTTCAATAACTCTCTTCTAAAATAACTCTTCAAGTTATTTGAAGAATAATTTGTTGTTGTTAGGTGCTGTCGAGCTGGTATCTGACTCATAACAACCCTATGTACAACAGAAGAAACAGAACTGTCAGTGCTTCTCTGCTATTCATAGGGTTCTCAATGGCTGATTGTCTTTTCAGAGTGGGTTGCCGAGTCCTTCCAAGCCTAGAGCACCTGGTGTTCCCAGGTGGTTTCCCATCCAAGTATTAACCAGGCCCGACCCTGCTTAGCTTCCAACATCTGATGCCACAGTGGTATGGATGCAGGCTGAAGAGTAATAGCCCCATTTTAATATAAAGGCATGGTGGCACATGCTTTAATTCCAGCACTCAGGAAGCTGAGGCAGGAAGATCACAAGTTCAAGGCCAGTTTGGTTTGTGGAGCAAGACCCAGTCAAAAAACAAAAAGAACACCATAAAACACTCCAAAATGAAAAGAAAAAAAAAAAACCCTTTTTATTTTTTCTACCTATATATATTTAAAAGGAGATAGAAAGGCACTTTCTGAACAAGTTTACTGGATTTTGCTGAGTACAGGGGAAAATTCATGCTTCAACAGAAAATCATGCATTCTCCAAAGCACACCCTTCCAGACTGTCTGAGTCTAACTTTACATTGCCAATGAGGTATTGTACAATACTGTAAATTGATAGTGATGCAAAATAATTATATGTACATGCTAATTTTATCGAACAGGTTTAATTGACTTCTCTCCCCTACTGTGGAAGACAACAATTTCCCCTCCATTCACACCTTCATCTCAGTATTCCTGATCTGTAAATGTGTCTTTTCTCTGGGTGGTCCTTTGACAGGTTTGTAACATCTTACCAGTTTCCTCACTCATAATGAACTAAATAAAATCTTCAGTACATGTTTATTTTATAGTCATAGGAGGGCCATGATTTACCATTTCTGAAGAATATTATTTAGCAAAAGGTGAGGGAGCTTGCCCCATGAATTCAGAGACAATTGACCAGTACTTTCAGAACACTGCCACAAGAAGAAAATGTCGGCTGCCATCCCAGCTGCTTTCCTGTACAGTTTTAGAAAAGAATGAAGAATTGCTTCTTCCCACGGCCCAAGCCTTTATTGTCCAAACCCCAATCTATATGGAACATCTCAAACACAACACAAACAAAATCTGCCTCATCTCCCACCTGTCTGTTGACTCAACAAATTGAATAAATTGAATAACACAATGAATGAATGAAGCTGAAACAGACAAAACCTGAGGTTTTCATTTACTCCCATCAGGGCCCACACAGGATGGCTCTGGATTACGCCAACTCTCATTCCCTGTGAGTCATAAATTAATCTTCTTGGATCTGGGTTCTGTATGTCCATTCACAATCCTGCGCTTCACCTCACCTCCTCCACCTTTTCCAGAAAATTCTTTGAGTTATTTGTCTTCAAACTCCAAATTCACTATTGAGATGGGAGTCTAGGGTGGGGATCTGATAGCATCAACGTGTGGAGAGATACCCTGAAGCCAATCACTTTTTCCAAAGCACCTGCCCAGGGACCTTGAAGGTATAACTAGGTCAATCAAAGGGAGCCATTCAAACTTGCTGCCAGTGGGATCAAGTTCACTTATTATTCAGTGTCTCCACAGCCCCTACCACTAATTTCTCAGCACTCTTTTGCCAGCAAGACAAAAGGCAGCCGCTCTGTAGTAAAATGACTCCTACTGTTTGAGAATGATGATTTGCTATTTGCTTCAGCTGCCTTCAATGCAAGCAGAGTGCCAAAGCTCCTGAAGTGACTTCAGAGCCACTAGCCTGGAAGGGGCCCCTCCAACTCAGTCAAGAAGGGAGAGAGCTGAAAACATCACTCTCTACCCAGGGGCCATTCCCCCAAACTGAAATGCTAGTCATAAATCACCTTCCATCCTTATCATGCTGGCTTTGGGACATGCCCCAGGCATGCTCAGTCAGTAAGTACTTTGCAATGTTTCAGAATTCAGACCCGGATGCCCACCCCCACCTGTGAGAAACTGATATGACTTTCCCAATCAACAGCCCTACCCCATGAGTGGGGCAATGAAGAAATGGACTTGGTGGAAGAGCCAGGCCATACTGAGAAAGGGGCCCTGGCTTGAGAGGGGAGGTGGCAGCGAACAGCTCAGAGCCACGGTTCTCGTAGCACCTGAGGAGCTCCTGGCCCTGCCTGGAGTCGGCACCAACCCTGGTGTTGTCACAGGGCATGCGGTTCAAGTGGGAGACATGGCTGAATGGAAATGCCATTAAACTGGATTGCCTCCCCAGATGTCTTACCCTCAGCCACAGCTCCACTTTGTCCACTTGTGTGGTCCTCTTGGATCCAGTGGGTTTCTGTTCCCCAAATCTACAGCTTGGTACCAAGGGGGTGCCACAGACCTGTGAGCCAACAGCACCATCTAAATCAGCTGGTCCAGGGGGTTGTTCACTGGGTGGCTAACAAGGACAGGGCTAGAGAGGTGGAGGCCTATGGCAGGCCAGGCCCGCAGAGGGTATATGTGCCCACCAGCCCTGCTTTCCTGTCCAGGCATCGCTCCCATGGCCATGAGCAGCAGCTGCTCCTGCCCTCATCTGCCCCTGTCTCTAGAGAAGCTGCCCCAGTCACGTGAGAGGCCACACCTGCCTTGCACCCCGCACCAGGGCAGCCAGGGGCTTGTGAGTAGCAGATGGGGGGCTATAGAAGGTGGCCTTTTGCCCTGAGATACAATGAGCTGTGAGATATCAATGGGTTCTGGAGTTCCCCACAGGATCAGGTGGACACCAGAGAGTCGACATGGCCTGCTGAGCGAGTCTTCACCCCAGCCTTGGCTCCTCCCCTCCCTCAATAATTCAGCTTCCCAGGAATGCAACTGTGCCAGCCAGAGCCATGGTGACTCCTAGTCCCTTTTCCACTGATTCCGTCACAAGGGACATGAGTTACCGAGGCAGTTCCTACATTGGTTTCCTTGCTTTCCCTGAGCCTGTCTGCACATGGGTAGTCTGGTACCCCTTGAAAACTGTTTTCCTGTCCCAGAGCTCCCAGAATTCCTAGAATTTCCTAGAATTTGGAACCCACTGGAAAGAGAAGTTCCTGAGCCAGCTCTTCGTCCAGGGATAGAGCAGTGTGGTGTTGAAGGGCCATGGGCTATTTAAATGCATCCCTGGGCCCCCCTCTAGCTAAAGCAGACATGACTGACAGAAACGTCTGGAGCCTCCTTTCAACTGTGCTGGATGATCCCAGGCAGCCACGCCAAGACTGCAGGATCACCAGAAGCTGGCAGCTGGCTGCCTCTACAATGAATTTCCGGGGAGAAGGAAGAGACAAGTGCTTTGATATGGCTTTATTGGCCATGGAGTCTTCCTTGACACTGGGTATTCTGAAGACACTAATAGATGGGGCATGGGAAACCACCCTTCAACCCTCGTTAAACTGATCATCTCTGCTAGGTCCTTGGCATTGGAGGCAGCCAGAGAGAAGGTGGGGACACACAGGTCAGCCCCACATCAAGCTTCTTCACACCAACCTTCACAGCCCAAGAGTGGCCTAAAAATCCAAGCAGCAGCTTTCCAGCCCTGGGCTTTGCAGTGGTCAAGGAGAAGGGGCTGTCCCTGGCCAAAAGGTACAGATGGCGACTGATGGGGGACATAAAAGCCCATCCAGCCCACCTCGTACACTGGCCTTTGCTCTGAGTGTTCATCCTCAGCCAGGTTAGGACCTCTCCCAGCACATCCCTTTGTATCCAGGGCCCCAGCCAGGACTGGTGTCAAAGCTGCCTCCCAGGCTGTGTCCAGGTGGCTTCCCCACAGATGTGTCCAGGCTATCCGCTTCCCAGAGGCACTTCCCAGTCACTGTGAGAGAGCAGAGGGGATCCCTAGGCCAGCAGTCGGGAGCCTCCAGGGCAGGCTGGGAGCCGGAGCTCTGCAGTGGTCCCTGGCCACTGGACCCCATGTGTGGAAATTCATGGTGGGTACAGCTTCCACTTCCAGAGAAACTGCCCCCCAATAGACTGAAACAGCTGCCACAGTGTTCCACAGATGGCTGGGGATTGCAGCCAGATGGGACTGAATGAGACAGCTGTCAGGTCCTTGCTCCTCCACCCCAAGTCCTGTGACCTCAGACCTGACTCCCAAAGCTCTGACCCACTGAGTCTGGTGAGAACAACATGGCAGGGTGGCTGCATTGCCCAAGCCAATCAGCTGCCCACAGATACACAGGGGATGCTCAGAGTGCTGCCCCAGGTAGATCAAACGGAGGAGAGCAAGGCAAGGTCACTGCCTGAGTGACATCACATTGCCAGGGGAAGCTGGCATGCCCCAACCAGTGGTTGGTGGTGACACTGTCATTTCTGTCTGGGTGTGTCTGGACTGTCTGTCCTCAGACAGCTTCACATGGCCTAATCGGCCTGGTCCCAGACACTGCCATTTTGGAAACTCATCTTTACTCCTTTCTTTCTTTCTTTTAAATAAATGTTTCTCTGAAGAGCTCCAGTTACTGAGATCACACTTTCTCCAGGATAATTACCACTTCTCTGCTCGCTGTAATTTCCCTGCCTGCATTACTACCTCAAGAGCTGCTCTTCAACGTGTCATGTGTAAAGGGGTCCAAGAAAAGGAGAAGAGGGAAGAATAGAAGGAGGAAGAGTAGGACGATCAATAATAGTAATAATTGTTGTTGTTGTTGTTGTCTTGGCCTCCAGAAGGCAAGTGCGAGCCTGTGGTGTGCCCCTTATCTGGTCATGCTCTGGCATGGTGCGGGGATCCAGCTCCCAACAAGGGTTGGGACACCCTGGCACTGGCGACCACCTGTCCCCAGGGTGTGGATCCCGTCTTGGCTGAGGTTTGCCTATGATGCCCTTCCATCCAACAAGCGTCACTGTGAAATTCAAACCCAACTATCCACGTTGCTTTACAATCCAAGTTACACATTGAACTGGTGCATCTGCTTTGGAGAAGTGATGTTAGGATCCACCAAGGCAGAACAGAGGAATTTCCTGTTGTTGTTAGGTGCCATTGAGTCAGATTTGACTCATAGCAACCCTATGTACAAAAGAATGAAACACTCCCCAACACTGTGCCATGCACATGATCTTTTTATTTTTGAATCCAATGTTGCAGCCACCACATTTTTTCTCAATTTGAGTCATGCCACATCAGCAGAAAAAGCTCCCAGGGGCTTTACTACATTCCTATCATTAAGGTCGACTCTACTTTGAGGATGCAACTCTTCCCTAATTGTTTCTTGAATGCCTTCTGGCCTCAGGGGTTCATTTTCTGGCACCATATCTGACAGTGTTTCTCTGCTATTCATAGGGGTTTTAGTGGCTAATTATTTCAGGGTGGGAGAAGGACGAAGGACGTGGCAATCCACGCCCAAGACAATTCCGAAAACAGCCATTGAAAACCCTCTGAGGGTTGCTATAAGTTGGACACTACTCGACGGCACCTGACAACACAAGAACAACAATTATTTCAGGAGTGGGCTGCCAAGTCCTTCTCCCTAATCTGTGTTAACCTGGAAGCTCACCTGAAACTTGCTCACCATGAATGGCCCTACTGGTATCTGAAATACCAGTGGCCTCACTTTCAGCATCCCAGCAACATGCAAGCCCCCATAGCATGACAAGCTGACATACACATGGGGGAGGTATTCCCTAAGACCCTGAAATTCCACTCCAAGGTCTGTTGAAATGCACACATGGGACCAAGGAAAGATGTGTGCAAGAATGATCTGAGCACCATGATTCATAATAGACAAACCCCGGAAATCACCCAGGTATTGTTCCATCCTCACAATAAAATAGGGAATGGCAACAACAGTGAGTAATCTACAACCAGACATGATGACATGGACAAATCTCACGAACATGACATTGAGCAAAAGAATATAAACACAGATTACTTTGAAATAACATGCAATACCAGGCAGAACAAATCTATGCTTGCAGAAAGGAGACAGTGGTCACTCCTGGGGGAAAGTCACTCCTAGGGGAGGAGTTGGTTTGTGAATATTCATTGAGCTATACACTTAGGGTAGCTGCCCTTTTCTGTGTGTGCGTGTAGATACACACATATATGTACACAACTTCAAAAGCAGTTTTAAAGAAAGTAACAAAATGAATCATGTTCTCTCTGCACTGAAACTATCCTTGTCACTTCCTATTTGGGTTGAAAATAGAAAAGACAGCAGGAAAATGTTACAGCAGCTAAGACTCTTGTAAAATCTACTGAAAGTAAAATCAGCTGAAGCAAGTCACAGGCTCCGCCTTCAACCAGAGAAGGTGGAAGGTGGGAGGGTTTGGTGAGGAGGAGGTAAAACCCAGAGTCCCACAGGACAGCAGCACAGCTGGCCTGCCCAACTTTTCTCTCCAAACTTGAATTCAGCCATGTGCTAATGTTTATGGAGTTGGCACTTGACTCAGTGATAATGATGCATGTGCTCTCATAGGACCAGAGACCAGGTATAGCTGTCATTTGGTATACCCAGGGAGGATTGGTTCCAGGAGCCTTTTCAGATATGAAAGTCTCCAATGCACAAGTTCCTTATATAAAATGACCTAGTCTTTTCATGTAATCTATGCACATTTTCCCATGTACTTTAAATCATCTTTGTTGTTGTTGTTAGTTGCTATCAAGTCAGGTCTGACTCATGGCGACCCTCATAGGGTTTTCAATGGCTGATTGTTTCAGGATTACTTCAGGAGTGGATTGCCATGTCCTTCTCCTGTTTTTGTGGTGCTGGTGATCAAACCCAGGTCCTCAGAGAGTGTCGAGCAGCACTCTATCAACTGAGCCAAACCCCAGCCCAAATCATCTCTAGATTACTTATAAAACCTATTACAATGTGATGCTATGTAAAACAGTTGTTATATTGTATTGTTCAGGGAACAATGACATTGAAAAGTCTGTACATGTTTAGCATCGACATCTTTTTTTTATAAATATGTTTGATCATGGCTGGTTGGCTCCATGGATGGGGAACTCATGAGCATGGAGGGCCAGCTATACTATGTAAGAACATGTGAGGGATTTGCTTTGTGCCCCAAATTCCAGCCTGGCTCTGCCAGTTTTCAGATGCCTCAAAGAGACCAATGCCAGGCTGGGCCAGCATGTGATCTGACAGATGTTGACCCCAAAGAGCACATTACCCATGACTTTACGGAGACCCCGTGGTAGGCCTTCTCAGAAGGTAATTCTCATGAAATCCCCTTTCAGGATGACTTGCAGATGGCAGAGAGGATAAAGGGAGACAGGTGAGGCAGAAGAGGAGCAGATGGCCCCGCTTGGCTAACCAAATCCAGACCCTGACCACTGTCTCCACCCACCACCACATCCTGACCCACGCCTGCGTGCCCAGCCACCACAGCCGCTCATGTCCCTTGCTTCCCACGTCCCATAGCTTCCCCACCACTGCAGAATGACCTTTGTTTTGGGAAGGAGAAAATGAAAGAGCATCTGCAGCTCTTGAAACCTGGAGGGTGTCTAAACCCAGACCTTAAGGAATGTGTGCGATGGGTTAACTGTCCTGTTTAGGAGGACTGAGCCCAGCAAATGTCTGTTGCATTTCCAATCATTTCTCCTTATCAACATTTCAGGCCAAGTGCTATATAATTAACATCATTTTTAAAAGTTCATTGCAGGATTTGGAAGTGTCTAGAGCTTAGGCAGCTCCCCTAACAGCCGAGAGAAGAGGGAGATTCATTCAGCTCAA
>VMDO01003089.1:30000-41815 GCA_007922755.1 Pedetes capensis
GTGTGTGTGTGTGTGTGTGTGTGTGTGTGTGTGTGTGTGTGTGTTGCATGGGCACACACATGCTAATAAACATGTTTACTAATACAGAGAGGGGCTGGGGTTCAGCTCAGTTGGTAGAGAACCTGTTCCACTCTCTCTGTGGACCCAGATTTGAAATTTGATCCCTCAGTACAGCAAAACCAGGAGAAGAACCTGGCAATCCACTCCCAAAGCAATCCTGAAACAATTAGACATTGAAAACCTGATGAGGGTGGCTATGAGTCAGACCTGACTCAAGGACAACTAACAACAACAACAATACACAGTACTGTGGTCAACTTTTGCATAAATTCCTGGTAGTGAGAACTCTTGGGCCTCTTTTAAGCTCAGGCTGGGATCTCCAAATCCCTGTGGGCATGCTGTGTGCTGAGGCCTCAGACCTATGCTCACTGCTGACAGGCAGGAGGCTAGTGTCCATCATCACCTCAGAGCTGGGGATCAAAGCTCAGGGCCAAATGTCAAAATAAATACTACACAACCAAACTGGCAGCCAAATCATGGCTTCTGTTCCTCTGCCTAGGTCCTTCAGAAATACCCTATATGCTGCCTTATGTCTTCAGAGCCTGCCAGTGCCTCAAGGTGCTCCTACATACCTGTAGCTCCCTCTGAGGCTGACAGAGGTGCCATTCCTGAGATACTCGGGGGAGTGAAGTCTTCCATTCCAGAAGAAAAAGAGACTCATTCCCCCCACCCATCCTGAGACAGTCTATATTTTCTCCCTCAGCATCATTAGGCCCTCAAGAAAGCCACCGTTGCTTCATTCACACAGAAGTGTCTCCATTTGGGCCTTTCCAATGTATCCCATTAGGTCAGTCTGAAGTACAGGCATTGTATTGGTCAGCTTTGTGTTACTATCACAAAAGACCTGAGATAAATAACTTATCGGGAGGAAAAGTTGACCTTGGCTCATCATTTTTTGTATGTTTCAGTTCATGGTCTCTTGGCTCAGCTGCTTTGGGCCTGTGGCAACACAGCACGTCTTGGTAGGAGCACACAGTGGAGGAGGTCTGTGCACCTCATGTGGCCAAAAAGCAAAGTGAGATACTGGAAGGGGCTGGGAGTTCTCAATATCCCCTTCAAGGGCAGGCTCCCAGTGACCTAACTTCCTCACACTAGCCCCTTCCTCCTAAAGGTTCCACCACCTCCCCAAGGCACTGTGCACTGAGGACCAAGCCTTCAACACATGAGCCACTGGGGGACATTCACGACCCAGACTGACACCGTCACTCACAGAGCAAACCACATGCTGAGTGGAGTGCTTGCTCACGTGCAGAGGATGAAAGTCCAGCACATGCTTGCGGTCCTGCCTTACAGTAATGCTTCCCACACTTCTCTTTCCCATGCAAAAACAGACCTTGTTCAGTGAAGTTTCCTGGGTTCTCTTCTCAGAGATTCAGCAGGCTGGAGTGTCCCCCAAGACTTTGCATTGCTACCTAGCTCCCAACGGATGCCAGGGGGTGCTGCTGCTGCTCCTCCAAAGACCTCGCTTTGTAAAACACTGACTTATACTATGAGCAAAAATTTATGACATGCAGAAGGAATCCATTGAGCTGTGCAATCTGAATGGCTCTGCGAAACCAACAGAAAATCACATTTATAAGAGTAATTCTCATGAAATAAGAATGAATAATGATTCAGGGCATGGTTGGGAGCAAAACTGCATTGCACTGGCTGTAAATTAGCCTTGGAAGGAAGCATATTTCCAACATCTTCCAAGAGGTCAGTGATTTAAAACCAATGATCAAATTAGGGAGATTTAGTGTTACTAATGTAAAGACAGTTTAGCATAAATGCTCATATTGCACTACAGATGAGGAAACTGAGAACAAGAGACCATGCAGAAGGCTACTTGCAGAAGTGGGGCTAGAACCCCTGTCATCAGGCTTGCTGTCCAGTACTCCTTCTGTTTTGGACAGTGTCTCTGGCCTTGCGAGCTAAGTTTCTACCAATGACCGTTTCCACAGCAGAAACAATAAAGATGCATCATGAAGTTTTACTGTCCTTTGTAGCAGAAAAATACAAACTAGTCCTGCACAACATCCACATAAAGGATTTCATTCCTGGTGTTTCCTAAAATAAACCCTCATTCTGGGCTGACACTCAGAACATGCATCAGAAAGCAGTGTGTCAGGTGAGCCTACTTCCTGTCTCCTTTCCCTCCTCTCCTTCCTACCCTACTTCCCAGGGGACTTAAAGCTGGAAAGCAAATCCCAAGGTGAAAAGGCCACCAACAGCATATAGCAGCCCTACCCATCAGGACCAGATGTATCCTATTATGGTTTTCTTGGCTGGAGATTAAAAGATGATGTTCTTGCCATCTTAGGCAAAACAACTGTCCAGATCTGCCTTGGAGTGGACGGCCTTCTCCTTCCAGCTAAGATCTGTTGTTTTTAATTCAACTAACACTGCTGGCTTGTACAACCACGGGGAGCCTGGAGAGATTCCCTTCCCCTACCTGGGACTTCTCACGCCTCGCACAAAATTGAGACAAGGGTTAAAATTTTGTTTTCTTTTCTTATTTTGTTATCAGAGGAGCAGTCTGTGTGTATCAAAGCCAAAGCAACTGTCAAGAAGAGAAGAGAAGGAAAACAAAGTGGCTATTTAAAAAGGAAAAGGTGTCATGTGACTCACATGAAGGCGATGCCTTCACCTGATAGCAATAACCCTGACGCCCTTATCCAGTCAGCAGCTCTCCTTTGTCCCTTTCGTGCTCTGCTTTTCCCTCTACCTGTAGCAGAGCTCGAAGAGTCAAAGTGGGGACATTTGATCCCAGGTAGAAAATAACTTCCGAATAAATTTAAACAAAAATTTTAAAGCCACTCAAAAACCTCTAAGGCAGGTGGCCAATAGATAGTGCTCTACAGGAACAGGCAGGCGGTCTGTCATTCCACTGGCACCATCTGTGGCCTGAGCAGTTAGTAGAGGTCTACTGAACTGCTGCAAACATGGTGACAACTGGAGGGCATTTATCTATTTATTCTTCTTTATTTTTATTTTATTTTTTGCAGTACTCAGGGGCTGAACCCAAGGCGTCACACATATTTTGCAAGTGCTCCACCTCAGTCCTGAAACTCACAATCCTCCTGCCTCCACCTCCCAAGTGTGTGAGATTATAGGTGCCTGCCACTGTATCCAGTGCTAAAGGCATTTGTAACAGACTTAGGAGCAAACATGTCCAAGTAAGAGTAACGAAATATCTTAGTAACCTAGAATATTCTAAATGCCAACAATAAATAATTGTGATCTATGTATTCAATGGAATACCAACCAGCCTGTGAAATGGAAATTATTTTTAAAAAGTAGTTATCTTTACAGAAAATATACTAAATCATGAAAATGCAATATGAGATATCCTATTGTTGTTGTTGTTAGGTACCGTCGAGTCAGTATCCGACTCATAGCGACCCACTGTACAACAGGAGAAACACAATTGTCAGTACTTCTGTGTTGTGCATAGGGATTTCAATGGCAGATTGATTTTAGGGAGGGGGTTGCCAGGTCCTTCTCCCAAGCCTACAGCTTCTGGTGTTCCCAGGCGGTCTCCCATCCAGGTACTAACCAGGCCCGACCCTGCTTAGTTTCTGAGATCTGACAGGATCGGATGTCACAGGGCTATGGCTGCAGGCCCAGGATATCCTATTAGTAAGTTAAAAATGAGCCAGGTGCAGTGGTACATGCCTCTAATCCCGGAAACTTAGGAGGAAGAGGTAGGAGCATTGTGAGTTCAATGCCAGGGGCAGCCTACATAACTTAGTGGGACCTTGTCTCAAAATAAAATATAAAAAAGGGGCTGGGAGTGCAGCCCAGTGCTACAGTGCTTGCAAAGTATGTGTGAGGCCCTGGGTTCAACCCCCAAGTACCACAAAAAAGGTCAAAATGCAATATATCATGTTGTATTTATTGTATGACAACTACTTCTCTTATCATTTAGTATGTGAGGAATATTTACTACCTACATGAAAAATATTTGTGCATATGACCAAACATTACAAAGGAATGTTGAAAATTACTATCTTGATTGCAATGGGTGGTATAATTTTAATTCAGTTTCTTCCTTCTTTCTGTTTATTACTCATATACTTTGCAGTATTCCATCAAAGATGTAAATTAGTTGGTACCATGTCATCTGAGCAAAAAGTAATAATGCAAAAACATTTATTGAGTTTTTCCTCTATAGTGGGCACTGGATATACAGCCGTAAATATACCAGACCAAGTTTCTGCTCCAAGGGAGCTGAGATTCCAGTTGAGAAAAGGTAATAACCAAATGAGCAATAAATATATATCCATCCAATGATAACATGTAGATACTAATATAAATGCTCCATCAATATGCACACAGTCAATCACTCCAGGCTTCCTTGCTGTTCCTGCTTTGCAGAGAGTTAGACTGTGGGCAGTATTTGATACATTGAATGTATGAGTTTCCTATTGCTGCTCTAACAAATTATCGTAAACTTGGTGGCTTTAAACAGCCCCAAATCTTACTGCTCTACAATTCAGAATCCAAAAGGGATCTCCACTGGCAAAATTCAATATGTCAACAGGGCTGTGTTCTTCCTGAAAGCTCTACAGAATAATCCATTTGCTTGTCTTTTCTAGCTCCTAAAGGCTGCCTGCACTGCTTGGCTTGTGGCTCCCTTCCTTCTTCAAGCCAGTAATCACATCACTCTCACTTCTGTTTAGGTTATCACATCCCCTTCTCTGTCTCTGATTCTCCTTCTTCTCTTTTTCACTTAGAAAGATCCATTTAATTGCACTGGGACAGCCTTGATAATCTAGGATGACCTTCACATCTCCAGGTCAACTGACTAGCAACCTTAATTTCTTCTACAACCGTAATGCTGCCTCAGCTGCCATGTAACATAAAAAAATTCATAGAGTCCAGGAATTAGGGCACAGACAGCTGTGAGGGAGCATTATTCTGTTCACCACACTAGGGTAACTTCTTATCCAACTTCCTGGCAGAAATATTCAATAATCTCTTTCCATGGGGGAAACAGTGAACAAATTTGTATTCAGGAGGTATAAATTCAAAACTACCATTGTCTATCTCAAAGACTTTGGGCAAGTTACATTAACTCAAATGAAGATGATAATACCTAACCCATGGTTCTGTGGAGATAGCAATGTGAGACAAATTGTGAAAAGAGGCGTGAACTTGGAAAACACAAAGATAAGTCAGTAAATATCACACAGATTTAGTTGTGCCTGAATCCTTCTGTCTATGAGTTAAATTTCCTTTACTTTGTAACAAACTAAAGTTTTCAAGCTAAAATCTGAACAGGCATTATGGGGTCTCACGGTAACTAGCCAATGGAATGTGATTCACTTTTTCCCACATTCCCACTGAAGGACATATAGAAATGCATAAAAAGATGCTGAGAATGAATGAGCTCCTAAAACATACAAAGGGAATGTGATAGGTGGACCACAACAGGCATACTGATCCCCAAATGTGAGCCCCTATCTCAAAAACATAACATTTTTGCGACTAAAAGGAATGGCTTTTGAGAGTACTTGCACTCTATTAATCTGTCTTTCTATATCCACCCATCCAGAGACCCTAATTCCTAGAGATGCAAATCAACCAGGCCAGAAAGAAGGATGATGATATACTGCCTTCTGGAAACAAATAGAGAAGAGAGGTAGAAAGAACCAGGGGAGAGACATATTGGGTAACTGGTGTAGTAAATTTTCATGCACTGTCTCTAGAGTTAAGAACTAACAAGAACTATCCCCTGATGGAAACTGTAATGAATAAAGCTCTTAAATACTCAAGCTACCAGGCAGCAGGAGAAGAAGACCTCCTCTCAGGCAAGTTAAGAAACCCTATAAACATCACCTTACATGTTGAAAAGTTACCCACTGACCAAGCACATCAACCAGCCCTTTGGCACAAGCAATGGTGATAGTGACGTGGCCCTATATGGCCAGGTGAGAGTGATGAGGACACACTAGAGGGGTGAAAGAGTTTGTTTACGGCCATACACATGATGTGGACCTCCTTATTCAAAAGTGGAGAGCACACACACACACATACCAAAAAAAAAAAAAAACTTTGAAAGTTCTCTGCAACATCAAAAAGAAAAATATTATTTTTCTAAGAATTTACTAGAAGAAGGAAATTTCAGAAAGAACTTATTTGTAATCTCAATGTTATGGAAAGAAACATGGACTATATGAAAGAAAAGTCAGTAACTGGAGAGCAAGGCTAAGAAGATAACAATGGGAGTTACATAACATGGAGGTGGGCAAGGCAGGAAATGGTTAAAAGAAATGCAAGCATGGAACATAACTGGAAATAAAAGACAATACAGAGAAGAAACGAAAGTGCTGAAAATCAAACTATGGAGGAGAAGAGAAGAAAAGACCAGGAGAAGAAAATGATAAAAGAGAAGATGAATGACATGGAAGACAGACAAATGGCTAAACTACAAGCAGTTCATGTTTCAAGTGAAGCGGGAAGAACCAATGTGAAGCCACAATAAAGATCACATTCTCCAGACAAAATGAAATAAAATTAGACCCTGGAATTTAAAAAGACACACTTAAAAGCACCTTGACAAATTAGAAATAATTAAAAAAAAATCTAATAAATAACTTCCGAAAAAAAGTAAAACTACAATTACAGGACTATTTGTAAAGTACCAGTAATAAGTACAGGACATTTAAAAACTTTATAGTGTGAGTCTGAAACTACTCGTAAAGTCAAATACATCATATCAAAACAGATAAAAAATAAAGCACTTAATTCAACATATTAGAAAACAAAACAAAAGAATAAAAGAAAATTCTAAAGAAATATTAAAGCTGTAACCAATAACTTGGAAAAAGAAGAAAAAGAAAAATTGGTAAATATAATAAATGGAACTTCAAAAAATCAATAAAATAAGCCAAATATTGTCAAGTTTGACCAAAGAAAAAAGATACACATATATTAATACTAAAGAAAGGTTATAAAAGCACAATTACAGAACAACTTTAAAACTTAATGCATGCTTTTGTCCATTTAAAAAAATCTTAATTACATTGATCCTTCTCTGGAGAAAATATAAATTACCCACACAGAAAAATTATCAGTGGAAGAAACTGCAGTTTGTTCAACATTATCTTTAAAGAATGTCTTTGGTTCATACAATATTCCAGAACACAGAGAAACACAGAAATTATCTATTCATTTTGTAAAGTTAGTATATTCTTGACACCATAACTTGGCAAAGAAGCTATATATAAACTTATCTCATGAATATAAAAGCAAAAGCTTCATAAAAAGTACCAACAAATCAAATCCAAAACCATATTAATAGAAAAAAATGTATCAAGGCTATCTAGGCTCTACTTTGGGAGTGACTTACCATGAATGTTTATTTATTTTATGTTAAACACCTCATTAAACACTCAACATTCATGACTGATTAAAAAAATAGAAAACTAGAAATAAAAGGAAACTTCCATATCATCATGAATAATAATTAATTTCCCCAATAGTTGTTTTTGTTAGGTGCCATCAAGTTGGGTCCAACTCATAGTGACCCTCGGAGAGTTTTTAATGGTTTATTATTTTGGGAGTGGATTGCCATGTCCTTCTTCCATTTTTATGGTGCTGGACATTGAACTCAGGTCCTCAGAGGGTGCAGTGCAGCACTCAACCAACTGAGCTAAACCCCTAATTTCCCCAATAGACAACAGTAAACTATTTAGCTATAGCATGAATCTAAAAAATTCCTCATCTAATAGAAAATTATTAGAAAATTTTATGGTATTGGTTTACATAATGTATTTTTTATTGTTACATCTTAAATTTTTAATTATAAAAATGTAAAGAAAAAGTATTCTTAAATATGTAAAGAATAAAACAATAGCAACAATAAATAAAATGCCAGAATAACTTCCATAAATAAATGTAAGAAAGACATAGGGAAATAATCATGATCTTCACAGACTTCTTTAAAGGCCTGATCAAACATAGAAACACAGTAGGAGTGAGAAGAATCACTGCTGGAAAATGCCATTTTTCCACAAACTATTTATAGATTTGTCCAAACCCAGAGAGATTTCAGGGAAATTTAACAGAGATTCTAAAGTTCACTTGGAAAGATAAACGAGTGATAATAGCAAATGACTTTTCCAAAACAGGAGGAAAGAAGTCTTGCCCAACCAGATAATTAACGTGCCAATAAACTACAATTAATTAATGAGTAAACAGCAAAATTAAAGTGGTACACAGAGAATAAGCATGGGATAAATGTGATATGACAAATACGTGGGTAAAGATGATTTAATAAACAATGCTAGCATTAACTGTTGAATCAGCTAATCACTTTAAATCTTCAATTCATGCAAAAATAAATTACAAGTGAAATAGAGAGTTGATTTCTTTTTCCTTTTGGTGTCTTGAGAGATGGTCTCACTATGTAGCTCAGACTAGATTCAAACTCATGTTCCTCCTGCCTCCATTTCCCAAGTTCTTAGATTACAGGTATGTTGCCCCATGTTGAGCTAAAAACCAAATTCTTTTTAAAAACTGATTGATTTGTTGATAAGTGCTATCCAGTCAGGTGCAACTCATAGCAACCCTATGTACAACAAAAAGAAACTCTCCCCAACACTGTGCCATGCCCGGCACTATTGTCAGTGCTTCTCTGTTATTCATTGGCTTTTCAATGGCAAATTGTTTTGAGATGGTTTGGGGAGTGTGCTGCCAGATCCTTCTCCTATTCTTGCAGTGCTGGGGATCAAACCCAGGCCCTCAGAGTCTGCAGAGGAAGCACTCTACCAACTGAGCTAAACCTCAATCCCTTTTAAAAAGTAAATGAAACAAATAGGAGGAAAAGACATGAAGGATTATGTTGAATAAATATATGGTTAAGATGCTAGGTTCAAGAATAAAACAATGAAACATGCAAAGGAAAAGAGATACAGTTTATTGACTAAATGAAAATGAAAATCTGTATGCCAAAAAATTTTTCTGAAGGAGAAAATAAGATTTCCATTAAAAAACATATTTAAAGCTCTTTTACATCATTTAAAACACACTAATATCCCATTTCCTGCAGCGGAACCACTGTGGCATCCAATCCCAGCAGATCTCAGAAGCCAAGCAGGGTTGGTCCTGGTTAGTACTTGGATAGGAGACCTCCTGAGAATACCAGGTGCTGTAGGCTTGGGAGAAGGACACAGCAACCCAGTCCCATAAGACAACCAGCCACTGAAAACCCTATGAATAGCAGAGAAGCACTAACAATACTTTTTCACCTGTTGTACTTACGGTCGCTATGAGTCAGACACTGACTCAATGGCACCTAACAACAACAACAATATCCCATTAGAAAAAAATGGAGCCAGGCACCATGATTCACCTCTGTAATCCCAGCAACTCAGGAGGTGGAGGCAGAAGGATTTCAAGTTTAAGGTCAGACGTAGCCTGCATAACTTAGTGAGACCCTAACTCAAAAATCTTCAAAAATGGTCTGGGGGTGCAGCCCAATGGTAGAACACTGGGTTGTGAGAGACTGGGTTCAATCCCTCAGTACTAAGGGGTAAAAAATACAGAGAATGGACATGAACAAACCTTTTTCCCATGGAAAGAAATATAAGGTTGCTGATAAATATTTGTAAAAAATACTCAGCCTCACTGATAAAGGAGACAAAAAAACTGAAGCAATAAGATAAACATTTTTCTGCAATCAAACAGAACTAAAAATATGTAGGGATTGGGGTTGCTGCTCAGTGATGCAGCCCTTGCCTACCATGCCAGAGCCTCTGGGTTTGATCCTTAGCACCATAAAAATAAACAAATGAATAAATACATAAATAAATAAAATATGTAAATTATAATATTCACTTCTGGCAAGAGAACACTGGATTGAACTCTCTCAAACATGCCTTTTCAGATTTCAGATTTGTTCAAATTCCTAGAAGGTGACAGAGCATCAACCTTGACGAAGGACAAGCCCTCTGACAAGGAAATACCACTTCTAAGAATCCAACCTAAAGAAATTGTCATTTAGACAGACTTCTGTACAAGCAACTCATCACAGTGAGGACATGGAAAATATCATAGTATCTCAAATTAATAAGTAAGTCATGATATAAGGAGAAGGATGCAGTGTAATGGGTAAATCCATAGGGTCTGGAGTCAGCCAGTACAGATTCAAACCCTTATTTTGTCACATAAAATTTGTATGACCTGATCAACTGACTTTAACTTTTTGTGTCTTATCTTCCCTTGCATGTAAAAATGGAGATAATAATGATATCTACTCCATACATTTTGGGGGAAGATTAAAAGACCCAAGCACTGCAAAAAAATAGGAGAAGGACATGGCAATCCACTCCCAAAACAATTTTGAAACAATCAGCCATTGAAAACCCTATGAGGGTTGCTATCAGTCAGATCCAACTCTATGGCACCTAACAACAACAACAAAAACAAGAAGAAAGTCAAGTCACAGCCAAGTGTGGTGGTGCATGCCTGTGATTCTAGGGACTTGGAAGGTGGAAGCAGAAGGATAAGAAGTTCGAGGCCAGAGGCAGCCTGCCTATTTTAGCAAGACCTTATCTCAAGATAGAAGAGTAAAAAATGGGCTGTGGTGTAGCTCAGTAGTAGGGAGCTTGCAAAGCATGTATGATGTCCTGGGTCCAACTCCCCAAAAGGGCAAAAAAAATGTCAAGACAGATAAATTACTCGGAACCATGTCTCAGGCATACTAGTTCTCAATAAATATCACTTGCTGTCCTGCTACCAAAAATATTGTGATTTTCTTTATTAATATGCAGGCATAAAAATATTTTTTAAGTTTAATGCCATAGAGAAATACCTGTAACAAGCTAAAAAACAGGATCAACAAATTCTATACAATTTCTTCCAGGAAACAGAAGAGGAGGAGATACTTTCTTACGGATTTTATAATGCAGCATTACCATGATATCAAAACCAGACAAAGACAGTTTTGAAAAGAAAACTCCAAACCAACATCTTCTATGATCATAGATACAAATGTCCTCAACAAAATTTGATCAAATCAAGTCTAAGAAATATAAAATGGAAAAGATATCATGATCAAGTGTGCTTTATCCTGGGTATACCAGGCTGATTCTATATATGAAATCATTCTATGCAAACCAATATATTAATTGCCTAAAGAAAAATCACATAAGCTTATCAATTGATGAAGAAATGCATTTGACAAACTTCAATATTTGTCCTTGATTTAAAAATAAAAAGAAAGTACTCTCAACAAAGACAAGACATGAAATTCCTTAACTTAATAAAGGACATCTATGAAAAACCTATAGCAAACATCAGGCCTAACAATGAAGGACTAAATACTTTCCTCCTGACATCAGGGGCAAGGTACATGGATGACTATTCAAACAACATTAGGGTCCTAGCCAGTGCAATTAGGTAAGAAAAAAAAATTACAAACCTGAATCTGAATGTTTATAACACTTCTACTCCTAATTATCCAAACTTTAAACAACCCAAATAAATAAAGTATTAAACAACTGTATGATGACATATTACTCAGCTAAAAAAACAAAACAAAACAAAACCCTGCTGATTCAGGAAGCAACTTAAATGAATCAGAGTAAAAGAAACAAGTCTCAAAAGACTACAGACTATAGGATTCCATTTGAATGTCATGCTTTTTTATTTCTATTTCTGTTTTCATTTTTGTTTTTGAGACAGGTCTCACTATATTGCCCAGGCTGTCTGAGAACTCATGGTCCTCCCGCTTCTGCCTCACTAGTGCTGGGATTACAAACGTGCA
>VMDO01003089.1:41915-73792 GCA_007922755.1 Pedetes capensis
TGGGAGACCACCTGGGAACACCAGAAGCTGTAGGCTTGGGAGAAGGACCTGGCAACCCCCTCCCAAAAATCAATCTGCCATTGAAAACCCTATGAACAGCAGAGAAGCACTGACAATAGTGTTTCCCCTGTTGTACAGAGGGTCGCTATGAGTCGGATACCGACTCGACAGCACCTAACAACAACAACAACAACAACAATACACTATTCTGTACCCTGACTATTAATCAATTTTACTATTTGTGATTTTTAACTAAAAAATTTTAAAACAAGATCTAGGACATTATATATGGTGGTGGTAGTGTTAGGCCGTGGAGTCCAAGTCTAACTCACAGCGACCCTATGTACAAGTGAAACAGTATTGTTAGCGCTTCTCTGCTATTTATAGGGTTTTCACTGGTTGATTGTTTTTGGGAGTGGGTTGCCAGGTCCCTCTCTCAAGCCTACAGCACTTAGTGTTCCCAAGTGGTCTCCCATCCAAGTACTAACCAGGTCCAACTCTGCTTAGATTCCGAGATCTGATGGATTGGATGCCACAGTGGTAGGGCTACAGGTCTATATACGGTATGCTAGTCAATTTTTATCTATATAAGGAGGGGAATATATCACAATGTTGGAAAGTACAGGAATTGATCTGAACCATGCCTAGACTTTAAAGTAGATACAATGAGTTTACTTTCTGCATACAGCCCAAAATACATCTGTGATTTTAAACCACCACACTAGAATACCATTCAGATGGTCCTCAGCATCAGGTTTTCAAAACCTGGGGTTGGTAGTGTCCTAGGAAGCTTTTCTTCCTTTGGAATTGCTCAGATCATAGCCCAGAACTGCAACAGCAGGGGTGAAAAAAAAAAGTTGAAAACTTGTAAGTTCAAAGACCTTTGACAAGAAAAATTAATGGCCACTTGCTTTCAAAACACTCAATGATCCTAATGATCATATGAGGTGACTATCCAGGTAGTAGGTGAACTAATGATGTGATTGCTCTGCTAAAGTGAGAAGTGTGAACAGCCAGTGTGCCTATTTGAACAAATCTCTTATTTGCTACATGAAGTAGCTCACCCTGAAAATCCATAATTTTTCCCACGCACTAATTACACTGTGGGCTGGGGTTTAGCTCATTTGGCATAGTGGACTCTGCACTATGTGAGGCCCTGGGTTTAACCCTCTGCACCACAAAAATGAGAGAAGGATGTGGCAGCACATTCCCAAAATAATCCCGAAACAATCAACTGTTGAAAATCCTGCAAGGGTCACTCTGACTTGGACCCAACTCAGTGGCACCTAATAACAACAATTACACTAAATGTCAAAAAAGAAAAAAAATCCCATAAAGACTGCAGCACTTCAAAAACATTTCAGAATTTGAGATAATTTTTCCTAGGGTTTGTTTGCATTGAATTTTTTTCCTCCAAATATTTGCTAAGGAAGGAGTCAGAGTGCCAATTCTCTTTGATGTCATTTCCATCCAACATAACATCAGGTGTCAAGACTCAATAATCCCTAAGAGAACCTTTATCCCTAATATTCCAGGAAAGAATGGTGAAAGTCACATTGCAAAGCACATGGCTCATCTGCCCAAATGAACAAACTAGCTGAATAAACTGTTTTCACAGAACATTCATGCAGAAATATTGTACAAATGGCAAGAAAAAATATAACCATCAAAGAAACTATCAACAAGCTATGTATTGTGTTTATCTGACACTGAGCTCAGTTTCCATACCTGAGTATGGTAAAACTTCAAAGACTCACAAAACTCTATGTGTTCTAATTTTTCAAGTGTAGACTGACTCCATGATCATTTCCCTGCTCCAATGAAGAAACAATCTTTTGTACAGCATACATTATTCTTGGTGGTGGAATTTCCCTTACTCCTAGAAGTATATTTTTCACTTGCTTTATTGTTGGAATAGGTGATATGTTACCTAATTTAACTGCACCTTTTGCAGTAAAAGCTATGTGCGATGTGGTCATAAGACAGTAACATGAGGGATCTTTGTCCAGTATCTTGACTGCGGTGATGGACACCCAAATCTATACAGATGGTAAAATTGTACTAGCCCAGTGTGTGTGTGTGCACACACACAAACGACAAGGTGAGTCTGAATAAGAGGGGTGGATTGTAACAATGCCACTATCCTGATGACATTACATTTGTTGTTGTTGTTGTTAGGTGCTGTCGAGTCGGTATCCGACTCATAGCGACCCTCTGTACAACAGGGGAAACACTATTGTCAGTGCTTCGCTGCTGTTCATAGGGTTTTCAATGGCAGATTGATTTTTGGGAGGGGGTTGCCAGGTCCTTCTCCCAAGCCTACAGCTTCTGGTGTTCCCAGGTGGTCTCCCATCCAGGTACTAGCCTGGCCCGACCCTGCTTAGCTTCCAAGATCTGACGGGATCGGATGCCACAGGGCTATGGCTGCAGGCATGACATTACACTACAGTTTTGTAAAATGTTACTAATAGAGAAAAAAGAAAAATATACAGTGGATGTCTCTATATTACTTATTACATCGCCATGTGAATCTTCAATTCTCCCAGCAAAATTTCAACTTCTAAAAACAGGATATGATGAAGATTAAGCCTTCTTCCTGCCCCTGACCATTAATCCTCCCAGGAGGAACAACTCTTCCCAGTTTCCTATGATTAGTAGCTAAAAGAGAAAAGAAAGGAAAGGAAGAAGGGAGGAAGGCCAGCAGGCAGGCTGACTTAACTAACTTGGGATGGACTTGGTATGTCTCCAAATAAATTATTCAATCCTTTCACACTCATAGCTGGGAGGGCTGAATATCCTTTTGAGTCAAGGGAAGAGTTTTTGCTGAATGAACCTCCCCAACACCAGTTTCCTCTCTCCCTGGATTGTCAGAAGCAACAAGCCTTTTCCCCAAATACACAACACTAAGTGATCCTTCTCTGGGAAATCTGAACAACCTCTGATGAAGATGAAAAACTAAAGACATGGAGCATTGCCCAATGAATTGGCCCAGTCAGATCACTTTGCAGGGATGCTCACAAACAAGAAGACCTTCCTTTGCTGTTCCAATCTTTGCAACTGCCCACCTAAACAAAAGGCAGATGGCAGACGTCAAAGTTCCCCTCACATTTGAAGAAATCTCGTAATATGAAAAACAGGAGGAAACAAATGGGAAACAGCAACAGAGACAGTGCTCAGAGGGAAAAGAAAACTTCAAAGACTACTGTCTGTATTGTAGGTAAAAGAGGTAGCATTGTATCAATGAAGAACAGGATGCTATTAAAAATAATTTGCATAGGAGAAAGAGTTCTTAGAAATTGAAAACATGAGAGGAACTAATTAAAAAATCATTATAAGAGTTGGAAACTCTGGGTTAAGAAAGTCTACAGAAATTAGAGCAAAGCGCTAGGGTGGCACATACACATAACCTCAGCACTTGAGAGGCTGAGGCAGCAAGATCACAAATTTGAGGCCAGCCTGGATTACAGAGAGAGGGTGAGGCTAGCCAGAGCTATATAGTTGAGACCCTGTCTCAAAAAGGAAAACAAACAAAATAAATAAGAGCAAAAGGATGGGAGAAGTGGAAGAGAAGAAATGAGAAAAGTAAGAGCTCAATATGGGAAGTCAAACATCCAAATACCGGGCAACCCAGAAAGGAGAGAACTGAGGAGGGAGTAAATCATAAAAGCAAAGTTCCCAGATGTGAATGATATTCACTTCCAGATTAAAAGAATCTAGTGAAAGATCCAGAAGAATGGATGAACACAGACACATACCAATCACACAACTGTGATATGAGCCAGGCGTGGTGGCTCATGCCTGTAATCTCAGCGGCCTGGGAGGCAGAGGCAGGAGGTTTGAGATCAGGTTTGATCGCAGGTTTGAGACCAGAGGCAGTCTGCATAACTTAGTGAGACCTTGTTTCAAAAAGTAAAAAAAAAAAAAAAAAAAAAAAAAAAAAAAAAAAAAAAAAAAAAAAAAAAAAAAAAAAAAAAAAAAAAAAAAAAAAAAAAGGGCTGGGGGCGCAGCTCAGTGATCCAGCACTTGCAGAGCATGCAGGCGCGAGGCCCTGGGTTCAACCCCCAGTACCACAAAAAATAAATAAATAAATAAATAAATAAAATAAGCAACTGTGATATGAGTAACAATAGGAGCAAGTGCTACATTAGGAACGAAGCAAATAATATATGTCTTTTACAGGGAAAAACAGATATGCCAAAAACAAAAAGTAGGACAGCATCAGACTTCTCAGAGGCATCACTGCAAAGTGGAAGACATCCAAGCAGTACCTTCAAAATCCCAAGAAAAATGAGTTCTAGCCTAAATTCTTAACCAGCCTAACTATCTAAATAAGTGTGGCAGCAGACAGAATACGTTGTCAAACACATGAGGTTACAGATCTGTACTTTCTCCACTCCCTCTCTGTAGGGACACTTGGAATGTGTGATACCCAAAACATACACCACAAATGTAGGAATAGGCCAAGAGAGACACACACATGGCTCCTGGGAAGCAGGGTTTTCAACACAGAGAGATGTGAAGGAAATACACAGGATGAATCCGAAGGGAGATTGCACCATCACAGCTGGTCAGCCAGCTTACCAAGCAACCTGTCCAGACTCGAATAGGCTGGGAAAATCTGGCAAAGATTTCTTTCAAACAAAAACTCGATGGAATGAATATTTAATGTCATTGTACATAGTGAGAGGAGATCTAGGCCAGTGGAGGAAGATTTGAGCTGAAATTGTGGCAAAGACTTAGAAAACTAAGCAGACAAATATTAGTTTATATTCAGGACAGGAAAATGAAGCACAGTGTATTTCACAGCTCAGCTGCAAAGAGCGTTTACATGGTTATGATAAGGTAAATACTGAGCATTAATCTATCTATTCCAGAGGTGCTCAGCCATGGCTGTACAGTGGTACCATCTGCATCACTTAAAAATACCAATGCCCATGCCATACCATAGAGCATTATATCAGAATCCTGGGGTGGTGGTGGGGAGCTCAGACATGAATAAAGTTCCCCAGGTAATTATGGGCTGGAGATGTAGCTCAGTGGTAGAGCATTTGCCTAGCATGAGAGAGACCTTGGGTTCAATGCCCAGCACCAAAAATAAAAGAAGAAAATTTTAAGGTTCCCAAGGTAATTATAATGTGCAGAGAAGACTGACAACCACAGACCTCCCCAGAGAATTTTCACCCTCTTGCGTACCACTCACAAATCCTCACCTGTAGTTGCAACTACTTATACTCTTGATTTTCGACTGTCAGCTAGATGTTCCACCAGCTCCCAAAAGCCAAACTTTCCAAAAGTGAATATTTTATGTTCTGTCTGAAAAATGGCACTCTTGACTTCCTGGTGTCAATTTGTAACACCTCCTTTTTCTGGTCATGCATGGCTGTCTTCACACCATTTTTTTTCTTTCCTATCCTCCACAGGTTCAAAATCTGGGGGCAGACAGGCTCACTAAAGTGCAAATGACTTCTGCAAAGTTCAAAAGATGCAGAAACACAAAGGAAAGAATGAACAGAAGCGTTGTAAATGTTGGAAAGGCTACAAATGGGAAATTTCCCAAACTGTGTAACAGATGAGCTGACACTCTCTCAGGAATAGCTATTGAAAACCAAGAAATAATTGCTAGCTTTCATGATTTAAATAAACGACTTTCCTTGGTTTGGACAGCTCCAGAAATGAGGTAGGCCTTTCCCTTACCCCTTAGAGCTCTGTCTAATCTCAAAACTCCAGAGTTCAAAGGGCCATGACCAACCTGTTCCATGGTCCACAGGTGAGTCCAAGTAAGTTGAGCTTCTACCAAAGTCTCAAATTATATGTGTGTGTGTGTGTGTGTGTGTGTGTGTGTGTGTGTGTAACCATTTTAACCCTGTAGCCGTGCTTATGATTCAAAGAAAACTTAGCGCCACAATCTCCATGCTGTATTAACTAAACCTAGATCCTTTGCTAGAAAAAGCCTGTGCTTTCCTAGCCTCATTAATCATTCAAAGCCCAAACTAGTGGCACCAGCTTGATTTAGAGCCTGTGTTAAGATAGTCTTCCAGGATGCTAGTCCACTTTCCTTCTCTTCCACTAGTCCACACTAGCCTCTTTCTGGATTACCAAATCAGTCTTTTTCCTTGTCCCAACAACTTGTCCTCAATTCCTTAGGCGCTTTTCGAGTGGCAAATAAATGAACATGGGTTTCATAAAAATCCTTCCCACCTCTCTTTCCATATATCACTCTCACTACAAGGCTGTGGCTTCATAGAAGGTAATGCCTAAATATCTCACCACCATATTACAATCCCCCACCGTGTCTGAGATATCAATTTATTTCTTCATCTGAAAGGAAGAGAGAAACTTTTTCCTGTACCCTTATCAACACTTGATATTATCATGCCTAAATTTTTGCCAACCTAATACTGAAAAATAATATTTCATTATTTTTAAGATTTTTACTTGTGCCCATTGGCCATTTGTATTTCCATTTCTGTAAGCTGCCTGCCTCTGTGTTTTGCCCAGTTTCCTACAAGATTGCCTGTTGCATTTCTGATTCTTTACCCTTCTCCTTCCTCTTCCTTGTCAGGGTCCAGCTTCTTCTTACCATGACCTCCTCCAGGGCACTCTGCAGTTCTCAGGCATAGCTCTCAGAATTCTTGAAAATTAGGCCTTCAGTGCTTCTCTTCCCACTCACCCTGAGGCTGGAGACTGGGTATGTATCACAGCCCCCACTGCCTGCCTTGGGTTTAATGAATGAATGTCCGAAGGTCCCTGTGTCTGACCCCCTTGGGATCCAGGCAGGAACTCCCTCAGAGGGTTCCACTGAAGAGAGTTTCATCAAGGGTTGGTTTACAAAGGTGGGGGTTGGGGCAGCCAATAAAGGATGGTGACACCCGGAAACCAGCACCAGTGAGGAGCATGGGCACGGGCAAAGCTAGGCCCAGAGAGGATTGAGAAAAGAACAGCAGGCAGAACCCTAGGAGACCCCTGGCTCACAGAAAACCTTCCTCCACTTGACTCCTTAACCCTTAAATGCTCAAATCCTCCAGAATACCACCCTGTTTGAAACTATTGCAAACGAATAAAAATAATTGCCAATCAAGCTCTACAGAAACAGAAGGCAGGAAAACTCAAATTACCTTCTTGGCAGCACAACCCATTTGTTGTGCACCTCCAGGGACATTTTCTGAATTCCCCATACCTCAGTTTCCCCATTAGGAAAGTCTGGGCAGTATTATTCTCTCCCCACCAAAAATATTCTTCTGCTCAAAGAAATCTCCTGACAGAAAGGAGTTGCCAAAATCCTGTGCTATCAGCCAGCTTCCACCAGGCCTTGGAATTCTCAGCAAATAGCTGGTTTTGCAATTCTTTTGACTTTGCCAACCCTCCAGGGTAAAAAAATCTTCCCACAAGGATTCAAGACTTGCAAGTAGAGGAAATCTTTGAGAAAAATCTGGGTTGATGAGCAGCTAAGAAAAGCCAGGAGGAAAGAGACACATCTATATATGTTTGTGCAGAAAATAGAAAAGGTTGCAAAGCAATGTGTTTCTAAAATACCGCTTCTATGAAACCAACCTTCTGTTACTCCTTTACTCCTCAGTTGACTGAAAAAGGCAGGGTGATTCCCCATCTTCTGTTCACATCCTCCCCAGCCAAGGCTGGCAAATGCAGCAGCATGCAGCTTTGACATAGGTAGATCTGGATTCAAATCCTGCCACTTAATTGACTAACACCAGGCACAGCATGCCACCTTCCTTCAGCTCAGTTCTAATCCAGGAAAAATGGGAACAACATCTACTTTGCAAGATTAGGGGCAGAATTAGAAAACATGAAAATAAAGTGTATACCAGTTCAGGGGTCCCTGTCACACGGCAGCAGGTTTTATCATAGGCACTGTAGTTCAGAAATCAAAAGAGCTTCTTTAGTTAATAAACTTTATTTTTAATTGCCTCTATACTTAACAAATATCTTTTAGCTCCTCCAGGGCTGGGTGACTGGGGTGACTGGGGTGACAGAGGTGAGGATAGTTCATAGGGTCCCTGACCTCCTGGAGCTCAGAATCTGGCCAGGAGGAAGGTTACTCAAATCTTGACCAAATAAATATAAAATTGCCAACTGTGATAATGGCCATGAAGAGAAACACAATGTATTCAGAGAGCACAGTGGGAACCCAGTATAGTCAAGAAGATCTTGGGCTGGAAGTGAGGGATTAACTAGCTGCCAAGTAAAGGATTAACTAGTCCTGGTGGTGAGCACTGCAGTCCAATGGGACCAGCACATGTGAGAGATCTCAGGCCAGAAGTGTCACCCTCTTGGGAAGCAACAGGACGCCACAGTGGCGAGGGAAGGAAAGGGTCTGTGAGGGGAGGGCATGAAGCTAGGCAGTCCCGCAGTCTTCACGCCAAGCCCTCTGAGGAACAGGAAACCCCCAAAGCAAAGATGAACTCTCTGATCTGCAATTTCAATGTGCAGTCCAACTCTCCACTGTGACCCCTTCTTCCAAAATCACCTCCAGACCCCTTATGAGGTAAGATGAGCAGCAATACTTTCACGATTGGAAGACATTTCAAAGATACCATGAACATACAGACATGGATGTGTACATGCATATATGTAAATATAGACATGCATGTATTACATATGTTTTATTCACCACTGATCATCCTGGGAAATACCTGCACTCACTCCTAAGCTATGATCCTCTCAGATCCTGCATTTTCCAAAGACAACCACAACCATATCTCCATCACACATGCTTTTCTTACAGTGTAACCCTACACTCCTCGACTAAGGGAGTTGGAGGTTCTATGTCCCCACTCTGTGAAGCAAGGATGACATCTGTCACTGCCTTGACCAACAGAAAGTAGTGCAAGTGGCACATGGCTTCCGAAGCTAGGATGTAAGAATGCCATGCACTTCCACCATGTTCTCTTGGGACACTCACTAGGGGAACCCAGATGCCATGCTCTGAGGAAGTTCAAACCCAGCCACATGGAGAGGCCACGTGTAGGTCTGGGCCAACCGCCACATCAACCCTGACACGGGAGTGATGCTGCCTCAAATGATTCCAGACTCCAGCTGTTAAGTCGCCCAGCCTTGTAATCTTTCCAGCTGAGGCCCCTGACATAGTGGAGCAGAGAAAAACCATCCCCACTCTGACCCGTCAAAATCCCTGACCCAAAGTATCCATGAGCAAAAAAATGAAACGGCTGCTTTATTCCAAGTTTTGGGGTGATCTGTTACATGATGCTAGAAACTGGCCCAGAAAATATCTCTAAGATATATGTGCATACGTATGCACATATGTATATGAGTGTTTGCACATACGACTTTTTCTTAAACACCCCCCTGAGAACTGTCTGGAGAGAATGTCTATAATTACTTCTGAGTTAGAACTCCTGGGCTTTATTCACATCACTTCAGGAAAAAGACAGCCAGGTAGTTTATATCAAAGTAAAATTAAACACTTCTAAGCCACTCAAAATATACAAAAGTAACCCATTCTCATTGCAAAAATAAATGAAAATCCTCATTAGCAAATCTAACATCTTATTTAAATTGGCTTTGAAAATAAAGATCAAAAATGAGATCTTCAGCAGCAGCAACTAAATAGGACACCTGGGGCTTGTCTTTCTCCACTGCTGAAGGCTCACAGGTCTGAAAAGAGCATTCACAGATCAAAGAATGCAGTGCACACTGTGTGTACTTGGCATCATACCTGGCACTTACTAGCCCACCAAACTGTAGCTATTATTATTGCTTATGTTGTTGTCAGAGTTAAGATTTTTCTTGCTTCCAGTACTAACCCTTCCTGACCTAAATTAAATAACCCTCACATTCCATTTCAAAGAAAAAAATCAGTGTAGATTGTTTTCTATGTTGGATGTAACCAAATATTGAATGTACTGAAAATCTCTTCGGTGTATAAGCAAAACTGTTCAATATATGTCCAAATACGAGTTGAGTCAGAAGTCAAGAAAGAGATCTCAGATTCCATATGATTAGAAATGTTATACAACATTATACAACATAACTGCCACACATCTCTATTTGGTTTGGTAAAGAACCGTCCTTTTATAGAAAAGGAAAAGAAAAAATAAAGATCAATATGTGTTAAAAAATAAGCTTCTGAGAAGTTACCTTTAATTATTACTGCATGGCTTTCAAGGTGAATAAATAAAAATATTACCTTTGATCATAGGAGGGTATCCCCTTTGCGATTATATAAATATTACAAACCTGCACCCAGACTATGGCATGAATACCAAGGAAGGTGGGAGCAAAGGGCCAGGCTACCTCAGGCTGGTTTCTTCCTCTACTCTTCAACTGCTGTGTGATTTTAACCCAATCACTCAACCTCTCTAAGTCACAAAGCCTTTAAAGCAAGGTTACATTCCAAACTTTTTATCCATACTGAAAAGACTATTAAGTAGAGTGGCCCACAAGTCTCCCAGGTAAGAGTCGCTGTTCAAATGTTTATATATCCTGAGTGGCAATTTCCCAAGCAGAAATATTATCATTTGCAAATTCACATGCATTAATTAATCTGTGAAAAATTATCTCAAAAAATGCATGCCTTGTTGCAAAATGCTGCTTTGCCTCACACACTGAAACCATCAATAGCTAATGGAAGAAAAGATGATTAGAGACAGAATTAGAACTAGCATGTCACTTAGGGAAAATAAATAGAGTCTGGCCAGCACCACGCTTAACACTGTTGGCTTTTCCCAACTAAATCTTTCAAGTGCTGGGCTGGGGGTCTTCCTAAATTGGACATTGATGGGAATAAAGAGGAAGTGAGAGGGGGAAAAGAGCACATGAGTGACAAAGAAGAGAAAGGGGAAAAGGCATACATGGCTAAAAGGAATATGTTATGGAATTAAATCTGAGTCGGCAACACCTGAACAGAAATGTCACCACCAAGGAAACCATTTCAAAATGACAATCTAGTCACCAGGTTCCGAGTTTAAAGAGTGTCTGGGTCCCTCGCCTTCTAGTATAGGGCAGAGCTCAATTGAATTGTTAAGAGTTACATTCTCCTCCCAGAAAAATGTAGGAACACCGTGACTCACAGAGCCCCAACATGCTAGAAAAATGGCCGGCATGTAATTGACTTGGAATGGCCCTTGGCAAAGGTGGCAAGAACTATCCCTGAGCTTTTCACTCAGAAAAACTGGAAACCCTCTTAGGGAGCCTCATCCAGCTGATGCCCATCAGATCCAAATCTGCCCTTAGAAGTCCCACTTCCCTCTCCCAAGCAGGCATGGGCCCCTTCCTGATGTCAGAGTCTGTGGCCAGAAGATCCGGATCCAGAAGCAATGAGGAGAGCAGGGAAGTCTCTAGGCTTCCCTGAAAACCAAGATCGCCTCTCTCCTATTACCATATATGATGAAGTCTGTTGAGAGATCTGCTAAGACTCCAATGATTACCCAGTGTCACTACTAAGCAGCCCATCAGCCAGTCTGAGGGAGATCCTTTTTTGATTGATGGCATCTTTAAAAATATGTTACCATCACTATCAAAATGTCTTTATTCTGCACTTTACAGCACCTTGCATCAAAGCTATGTCTATCTTAACACCACACCATATATTTGTAGCTGCTTTTTCTCATAACCATTTATATGGCTGTTTTCCCACAAACTCTGCCACTTGAAGGGCCAGCATATAAAACCACTTTACAACAGTTCTTCGTCCAAGTCTTCTTTCCCTCGTTGTTTATTATTTTTTTAAAGACAGCTGCACCCTGGAGTCCCAATTGTTTTTAGCGCACAACTGTTCCGAATTCATTTCTCCACAAGGTCTATTTCAGCTCCAGAAAGGCCAAGGACAAAGATAAGAGCAAAGTTATGGGTGAAAGAATAGACCCAGGATAAGGCAACGGGAAAGGAGTGCGCAGAGCGTCAAGGGGCCCGGCCCACAGCAGCAAGTCCGCAAAAGAGGACCGTGGGGAAGGAGCCCGCGCCTTCCCAGTGAGCGATCCATCCTCCATCGCTAAGCCCTGGCTGGTTTCTCCAAACCGAAGTTCCCCCGCACCTGTTCTGGAAAGGCGGTAAGGAGCTTTCTAAACTGGCCCACTCTGCCGGTTCTACACCGAGAACTATGTGCCAACCAGTCACCAGCCCCCTTCAATCCTTCAACAAGCCAGAGCGGACAGGTGGTTACCTGCACCGGTATTGAATCTTACCAGGATAACTTTATTACTGGCCTGGTGGTAGCGGGTAGGGGACTCCTTTAGGGTAAGACGCCCTACCACCGCCACCACCACCGGCTTTCGGGAAAGAGTGGCCGAGATAAGAGTCGCAAGTAGAGGTTCCCAGGGCAGCCGGGCGCCCAAAGGTGCAGCCGCTTCTCCATGGCACGGTCCTGACACCCAGGGCCCCTGCGAGGGGCAGGGGAGTCCTCGTGCCGGCACCCGGGCCCGCCGACCCAGCCAGCTCGCCCCCCGCGGCTCTGCCGGGCTGCAGGGCCATGCCGACCGCAGCAGCCCCTCACCGAGCCCGGAGAGCCCCGAGCCTCCGGAGCCGCAGCGCCCACTCGGGGCAGGCAGCGCGCACTCACCCTTCTGCTCTCGCAGGCTCGACAGCGACCAGAGCAGCAGCGCCACCGAGGCCAGGAAGCAGAGCTGGCTCAGCAGAAGGTCCCTCCGCCGGCGGCGGCGACGGCGGCGCGCGCGGTCCTCGTCGCCGGGCGGCGACATCCTCGGGCGGCCGGGCGGCGGCCCCGGCGGGCGGCGGCCGCTCGGGTAGCGGGCGGCCGCGGCGAGGACGGCGGCGGGAGGCAGCCCTGCGCGCAGCAGCCGCGCGTCCTCGTTGCGCTCCCAGCCGGCCGCCGCCTCCTCCGCCGCTCCCTCCTCCTGGCAGCTGCCCGTCTCCTCGCCTTCGCCCTCCTCGTCGCTATCGCTCGGTCCCTCCTCCCCCGCCGCCGCCTCCTCCTCCTCGCCGCTCGCCCGCGCCGCCGCCTCCCGGCGCTCTGGGTCCCGCTCCTCCGCGCGCGCCATGGCTCCCACGCTCCGCGCCCGCGCTTGGCCTGGGGCGGCGGCGCGGCGCGGCGGGGGCGGCGGGGGCGACCGGGAGGCGGGGGCGGCGGCGGCCGAGGAGGAGGAGGAGCGGGGAAGGACCGGCGGGAGGAGGGCCCGCCGCTGGCCAACTCCTCCGGCTGGTAAGCACGGCCCTGGCAGGCTCTGGCCTCGCGGGTTGCACGAGCGCGTTGCGGGGCCGCCCCCTACTCCTTGATCGCGCGGCCACCCGTGGTCGAGCCGGGGCCAGAGCGCGTGGGGAGCACCGACCGAGCGGGTAACATTGGAGAGCACAGCTCCCCGCAGCCTGCAGCGGCGCGGCTGGCTCGACCCGGGTGGGCTGCAGGGGGGCGCATGGGCCGGGGCTGGGGGGCGGGGGCAGCCCTTGGGACGAAGCCGGAGCTGGCCAGCGAGGCAGTATGGGGGCGCGCGGGGAGGAGACTGGACTGGGTAGGGAGCCCCGTGCGCAATCCTTCAGCCCTTAGGGGCCATGAGAAAGAGCTCGGTACACGCGGGCCCGTACGCGGGACGCCCACGCGCCGCCGTGGGTAGACAGATCTCCAGCAAGAAGGATTGTTCCGAAACTTTCGAGAAAATGAGGGTCTGCTAGGGGACACCACACCGCAAGCGCTCTTGTCTGCAGGCGCTCAGCCACTGGTCTTGCCTCTTCCCGCGGGCCTCCCGGGTTCCTCTAAGCCCCTGTATAAGGATCCCCCTGAGCGCCAGGCTCAGGTCCTGGAGCAGGCCTTCCCAGGGACTTTTGGCTCTCCTGGGGTGTCCTGGCTCCCTGCTCTGGCCCAGGCTCACACTTAGCGCACGGATGTGCTGGACTAAGCCCAGTGCTGTGGCTGCGGGAAGAGGGGCAGCTGGCACGGTCCATGGGAGACCAGGCCTGAGGGTCCCTGGCCAACCTGGGGAGGAGGCTCCTGGCTCCTGCTGGGAGCATTGGCTTGCCTCACTCCCAAGGTTACAGCCCTAGTCCCCCACCCTTCTCCAGCTTTCTGCCCTACCTACTGCAGGTGTGGAGACCGGTAGGCCCCACAACCCTGCAGAAGGTGACCTCTTGGAGAGGACACCTAGTGATGCCAGGCATTACCCACTGCCCTGCCTTGGGCTTCCCTCCCTTTCTAGGGCTGCTTACTAGCTGACATCCATCCCTGAGGGGAGAGTCCTTTGTACCGGAGCTGAAAATGAAAGGTCTTGTTCCCAAAAGGATGGCATGGAAAGCAGCTTATCTGTCTGGCTGAGTTGGTGGAATCAGATCAGATCAGGGCAGCTGGCTCCAGGCTGGAAGGTGAGGAGAAAGGAACATCGACAGATTTCTCCATGCCCAAGTCCTGGAGGGTCTACAGAGCCCAAATGTGTCCCCACCTGTGAGTGATCTACTCAGTGGCCCCCATGTCCCCTGACAGCATCTGGGGATACAGCAAAGGGCGAAGTAGGTGGTCAAAGGTGGTTTTCTTTCCACAGAAGGACCATTTCATCAAGCCAGAATAGAGGACTTCACTTCATGTGTGAATCATTTACTTACTCCTGTTCTCAGCTTAACTTCCTCCCAGACACACAGAACAAGCACCTTCCCTAAAATGCCTGCATGGTTGTCCCTTGGCAGGGATCACCAGGTTCTGAGGAGGAGCTGAAATTCTGCGAGTTCATCCAGGCTGGAGTATGAGTGGTGAATTCTTCAGCTGTGTTACCTCCATCAAGCATTCAGACACCTAAAAAGAAAAGGAAAGCATAGGAGCTCAGAATCATACCAGAATATAGGAAAGACACTCAAATAGGGTTTCTTAGCACAGTTGGTAAAGTGCTTGCTATGCATGCTCTGAGGCCCCCATTTTGATCCCCACCACCACAAATAAAAAGGCAGAAAGACCCAGCAGCCCGCTCCTGAAACAATCCACCACTGAAAATCCTATGACTAGCAGAGAAACACTGACAGTGCTGGGCATGGCACAGTTTCGGGGAGTGTTTCATTCTGTTGTACGTAGGGTTACTACAAGTCAGATCGAACTTGATGGCACCTAATAACAACAACAGTGAAAACTAGGAAAAATAAAAAGTGAGAGAGAGAGAATCTGAAACTAATTGGGTTAGGGACGGAACCTTTCTAGGGGAAACATACCACAGATACAAGGAATTCTGTCATCTGGTGCCAGGTGAGAGGGATAGGTAGGGAACAAGAAGGAGGAAGGCAGAAACCAGGAACTGCCATTTCCCAAGAGGAGAAAGAACACACCTGTGGCCAGGAAAAGGATTCTTCTACTTGATATTTGTTTCACCAAATTTCAAGGCAGGGGGAGGTAGTAAGGTAAAGCAGGGAGATCCCCAGAGCAGCCAGCAGCCATGCAGGTAACAAAAGTGAGGCTTTACATCCCCACATCCCTGGCCTGACAGCACCTTTCTCCTGATGGGCTCCTGGCTTTTCCAGGTGCTGGCTCCTCTACAGAAATTTGCAATCTTGTGTCTCCAACCCCACCACCTCCACCTGGCAAGCGTGGGTGGAGCAGCCTCTGTTGTCCCAAATCAGCACTGAAGGAGAAGGGAGCTGACCTGAGGGGATGCCTCTACCAAGGGAAAATTCTGTAGTCATTTTTGCCCTGCCTGGCCCTCCCAATCTTTGGGAAGTTCCTAAGGAAACTGAATTTTGGAAGAATCTGGAGCCAGAATAAAGAATGTGCTTATGATCTTTCACAATCGAGGTCCTCATCAATTGGGACATGGCTTTTGCCTTTTATTCCTACATCTGTTTGCCTTTGATCACACAGTTTTTGCAGGTAGACTTAAGAAGAAAATTCCAGGCTTTAATATTTGAGTCTGACAATGACCATGCTTGGAAAAAGAAGCATTACCCCATATATACACCCTTCCAAGAATGAAAGCAGGTGGGTTTACGGAGCACCTCCCACTCTTGGCTGGGTGCTGGGCTCACCGTACTTCCTTCCGCCATTTTTATTTTCCGCAAGCCTTTCACTTTTGGGTCCATGCAGAGATTTAGGGTCTGATGTGGGGAATAGCAGTAGCTCATCCTTAGAGCTCTGCCTTTGTAACAAAAATCACCCCTCCGACACACACTGTGGCTGCATTTGCAGACTTTCAGGGGAGACCAGGTCTTCACCAGCCTGGGAGTAGGCAAGGTACCTACGGGGGCCTCCTGCAGTCTTTCTGGCTCTCCAGCCTCCCCTCGCCCACAGTGTCCAAACCTGACAGAGCAGTTTCCATAACAAAGCAGGTTTGTGTCTCCATAACACCAAACATTGCCAGTTGTGTCAGACAGACCAGCCACCAGTTTAGAAGAGGGGAGGAGGAGGAGAAAATCACAGAAGCCATTTGCTTGGAGAAGTGACAAGTGAGTCTCCTCACTGTGGCCCAAGCAAAGAAACACCACCAGATGTTCTTGGGAAAGTTTCAGCACAATAAGACAGGAGGATAAAGAATATTCCTGGAACAAAGCTTGACGCTGTGTGCAGCCTCTTCCGGGCTGGGGCTTTGGGGTGCAGACCTCCTATCCCTGGATAATTCAAAAGCAGCCTCGGGAAGCTACTGCCTTGATTGGTCAGGTTGGCAGCTCAGCACCAGGCAAAACCCCCTGCACATGCAGTCACATTTACTTTGAAAATCCTAACAACATCCTTCTGGCCCCATTCATGCCCATTGCCTTTATGAAAATGCAGACAAACAGCATTTTGAAGGATAAATACCAGTCACCATTCTGTAGTGAGTCTACACATCATGAGCCCCAAGAGCACTGTGCCTACAAGGTGGGCTCCAGTTAACTTAGGTGTTCAGCTTAAAACTGGAGTTAAAAGAAGCCACTTATTTATAACCATTTCCAATTTTTAATTTTTCCCCAACTGTGCACATTGGGTGATTTTTGATTCCCTATACAGATATGAAGACAAAGGTGCACCTGATTTTCAGTTGCATCATATGCTTGTGAAAGCTGGCCATTGAATAAGGGAAACAGGAGAAGAAATGATGCTTTTGAATTATGGTTCTGGAGACAAATATTGAATATACTGTGGTGTGCCAAAAGAACCAACAGATCTGTCCTACAAGAAATGTAATCAGAGTGTTCCTTGGAAGCAAGGATGGCTAGACTGTGTCTTACATACTCTGGTCACGTAGTCAGGAGGGACCAATCTTTGGAGAAGGACATAATGTTTAGGAGAATGGCAGGTCAACAGAAAAAAGGAAAACCCTCAATTAGATGTATTGATACAGTGTCTGCAACAATGGCTTAAACATAAATAAGATCGTGTGCCTGGCACAGAGTCAGGAAGTGTTTTGTTGTGCTGTATATAGGATGGCTATGCGTTGGACCCAGCTCAATGGCACCTAACAACAAAACCAACAACACAGATATGACTACAGTGTTTTTCCCAGTGGACCATTGTCATATTCACAGCTATATTCTTTAAAAAATCTTTATTGAGGTATAATATACAGACAGTAAAATGCACATAGCTTAAGCCTTTAGCTCTATGACTTTATGTGTGTGTATATATATATATATATATATATATATATATATATATATATATATATATCTTAATAAATAATTCCAAATAAGGGCATAAAACACCCCCCACACCCTCCTTTGTGCCAAACCCTACCAGGCAATAATTCCCCCAAGATAACCCCTCTCTCTGGCCCTTTCACTCTAGATTATTGTTGCTTGTCCTTGAACTTCAGATGAGTGGAAGTTACTTTGGCTCAGCTTTGTTTCCATGAGATATTTCCACACCAATGTGCATAGCTTTGATTTGTTCTTTCTCATGTTGTGTAGGTGTAGGGCTTTTTCTACCTGATGCTTCAGTTCACTTCCAAGTTCAGTGTAAGCCAAGAATAATCAAACCACTGCATCTGGATCAGAGACCAGTGACCTTCCAGATTGATAAGTTTTATAAGGAGCTTCAGCTGAAATTGAAACAGTCATCCGCTATTCTCAAAGTGGTTTCACCACATAAGGAGGGGCCCAAGGGTGGCTGCAAGAAGGCAAGCCAACTGGCAAACTTTAGGGATCAAGTTTTTTGAAATGAGTATAGAGGAATCCCTAAGAAGGGCATGAGAGTTAGAGACAGCTTTTAACAGAAAAAGTCAGTACAATCTGTTTGCTGTGCAATCTTTCTACCTCTTTTCTTCTAAAGCAGAGGAAAATAGAACAGGTGCCTTTAGGAAAGAACCAAACCCAGTCCTTCACTGTCATGGGACATCCTTTCAGTCCAGTGTTGGTGGACATAAAAAATACATAAGGGGCTTCTCATGAATGTCCGTCCCCAGCCCCTTCTGAGCAAATGGGATTTGGGAGAGCTGTCAAGCTGCACTAATTACTAGCTTTCAGGGATTCTTCCCTATTATGGTTTGAGATCTGCTGTTCTTGAGAAAGGAGAAACTTGGCATATATTTTTGGTAAATCCTGGAGGGAAAACTTTAAAAAGAAAAATGTATTTCCTAGCTCTGATTTGTCAACATTTTCAATTGACTTGTTTTAGGTGTTTGAAAGAAATACAGAGTTCCCAAACACACCCTGTCTACATCTCTTGTTTTTCATGAATGCTCAAAAGAAAGAAAGAAAGAAAGAAAGAAAGAATCCTACAAAAAAATTCCAAAAATTAAATATTTACAACATGAGCAATTTATTCATTTTATTAAGATCATTCAGAAAGAAAACGTGCAAATGCTTCTAATTTTATTTTGTCCATGTACAAATATTAAGCATGGGAATCTCATTTTATTGTTTTTGGTTTTTACTTATTTGTTTTTTGGGACAGTGTCTTGCTCTGTAGCCCAGGCTGGCTTTGAACTCAGGATCTTCCTGCTTCAGCCTCCGGAGAGCGGTTATTATAGATGTGTACACCACCATGCCTGGCTAGGGATCCCTTGTTTTTAACCAAGAAAACAGATCTGTAACATGTTTTCATCATTTTTAATTCCAAAACCTCATCCTGATAGGCTATGATGTATATCATAAGTAAAAAATAGGACCAACAATATAGATTGTACAATCCTATTTTTTGTAAAGTTCAGCATGATCACCTCTCTCTTTGCATATATATGAGTGACCCTGATAGAATAAAGAAGTTGCTCACTTGTGAATATTTAATATTTTATCATCTGAGAATTTAAAATGTAAAGAGAGACATATGTATGTACGTGTGTATATGTGTATGTGTGTAATTGTTTTAGGTGTTTAGCAGTGGTTACTCCTAGAGGGGGATTATAGGATAGGGATGAGGATCAATGAATGAAAATGGACTTTCACTTTTTGTTTTATACTCATTTATCGTTTTGAAAGGGGTGGGGTTTAGCTCAGTTGGTAGAGGGGTGCTCTGCACTCTCATAGGCCCTGGATTTGATAACCAGCACCACAAAAACAGGAGAAGGACATGGCAATCCACTTCTAAGGCAATCCTGAAATAATTAACCAATGAAAACCCTGTAAGGGTCACTATGAGTCAGACTCGACTCCATGGCACCTAACAACAACATAGTTTTGAAATTATATTTCTCCCATCACTATGTCCATTTTTTTTGTTTAAAAAATAAAGATAAATTAAAATTATCTGTTCCTGTGTAAGCAGGTAAGGCAAGTTAACATCAGCTAGAGGAGTCAGTGGCAGGATGGAGCAGAAGGCCAGGTGGGGCATCCCAGTGTGAAAATTTCTCCCAGCCTCTGATAGCTGCTCTGTGTCCTGAGGCTCCTTCCTGAGGAGCCCTAGGATGAGGCTGTGGCCAGCCCATCCAGGCAGCAGCCTAGCAGGCTAGAGCAGCAAGCTGTACATCTAATTCTAATCTGGCCACAGCTCTAAGGTATAGTCCATTTCTTCCCTGTGCCTCAGTTTCCACCCTAGTAATTAGAAAGACAACAACAAACCTTCCTCAGTAGGACATTTGCACAATGAACGATTTTGAAAACATAAAACTTTCAAAAGAAAGAGATGCCAAAATCAGTTGCCTCTTTGCACAACCCTGGGTTATCTTGATGAAGATAATCACAGCAAAGCCCTCTTACCCCTAAACCTTTAATCTGACTGCAGAATACACTTTAGTTCAAACCCAGCTTAATTTAACAACACGATTCATCATTAAGCCTGCATCACCAGAGACCTGAGGTCAGTGGAATGGCTTCACCTTTCCCAGTGTGTCATGATTTCTCTTCTTTCCCCCAAGAGGTTACAAATTGACTGGGACTTTGACTTTGAAGCCGACTTGATGCCTCCACCTTGGTAACGCTATTGTGGTGCGCCCCCTGGTGGCAGTGGTAAACATTTCCTGGAGAGCCTTGCATTCCTAGAAGGCATTCCCAGCCAGCCATACCACTGGAGCCCTACCACTGTTAGGTCAGATCCTGTCAGATCTTGGAAGCTAAGCAGGGTTGGGCCTGGTTAGTACTTGGATGGGAGAACTCCAGGGAACACCAGGTGCTGTAGGTTTGAGAGAAAGACCTGGCAACCCACTCCCAAAAAACAATCAGCCATTGAAAACCCTATGAATAGCAGAAAAGCACTAACAATACTGTTTTGCCTGTTGTATGTAGGGTCCCTATGAGTCAGACACCAACTTGATGGCACCTAACAACAACAACCAGCCCTTGACTGATTTAGATTAATCTTAGATGGAATCCCCAGTCTACATTCTTTCCACGTTTCCTCTCAGGCAGCATTAAGATGTTATTAAGATGACTGGTGTGTCCCATTCAGCACTTCCTATCTCCAGAGTTTGTTTCATTGGCAAGATTTCCTCAAATTTGTATTACCAAGCCAGACTACCTTTCGTTGTTGTTGTTGCTGTTGCTGTTGTTGTTGTTGTTAGGTGCCCTTGAGTCAGTATCTGACGCATAGGGACCCTACATATAACAGTCGAAACACTATTGTCAGTGCTTCTCTGCTATTCATAGGGTTTTCCATGGCTGATTGATTTTTGGGAGCAGACTACAGGGTCCTTCTCCCAAGCCTACAGCACCTGGTGTTCCCAGATGGTCTCCCATCCAAGTACTAACCAGGTCCGACCCTGTTTAGCTTCTGAGATCTGATGGGATCAGATGCCACAGTGGTATAGCTGAAGGCATACTACCTTTTAGGGGCTTAATATTTCATTTGAGCTGGGGGCTAGCTCAGTTGGTAGAGCACCAGGGAGAAGGACATGGTGACCCACTCCGAAAACAATCCTGAAACAATCAGCCATTGAAAACCCTATGAGGGTTTCTATGAGTCAGACCATACTTGAGAGCACCTAACAACAAAAACAATATTCATTTGTTTAACATTAAGTTCTTTTCCTTGAAAGTTTACACATGAAGTATACAGGACTCATTTGCACCATTTCCTTTCCAGCCATTTAAGTCCTTACACTCGAAATGTTTTCCCAGGACCAATACAGACCAACAATTAAAGGTATCATCTGGGAACTTGTTAGAAATACAGACCTGCTAAATCAGAATCTTCATTTTTATAAAATCCACAGAAGATTCTGATTCACATTAATGATGGAGAGGCATGCATTTGGTTGATACTTCTCTTAGATGATATGACTAGCACTTCCTAAGAGTTCATTATGTATTGGTGTAATTAAGCACCTGAGGCCAAGTTACTTATAAAGAATTTTATTTGGTTCACAATTATGGTAGCTGGAGATTCAAACAGCATGTTGCCAGTGCCCTGGTGAGGCCCCCTGACTGTGTCACAGCATAGTACAAAGGCAGAAAGGTAACCAGTAATGTGCAGAAGAGTGCATGGGACAGTCTCCTTTTATAACAATCTGTCCCCGTGGCACTAGTCTAGTCCCATAAGAGCTAGAACTCCCAAGAAACATTACTAATCCATTCATGAGGTTCGTGTTCCTGTGGTCTAATTACCTCCTATTAGTCTCCACCACTTAAAAGTTCTACAACTTCAACATCAACAAACAGAAGACCAAGCCAAATCACATCCAAACCATGATAATAACTTCCATGTTTATGGCTAACTCCACATTATAACATTCAAGATTACATATAACATTTTATTTTTCCAACTTTCTATGTCTCATTTGCATTTAAAAACCAACAAAACCAAATTTCCAGTGTTTGGGTACTTAAAATAATCTATGTGATAGATTCTGAAGCCCCTGTTGTTGTTGTTGTTAGGTGTCATTGAGCTGGGTCCAACTCATATCAAAGTCCCTAAGGAGTAACAATTCCAACTATAGCATCAAACATTTAGCTGTGCATAACAAGGCATTCCATTCCACATAATGTTGGAAGGAAAAACGTCTAAGTTAAGTCCCACATCTATTGTAAACCATGTTAGTTTGACAACAATACCAGTGTATAGTACACTTTAAACATAAACCTGAGGATAACCTAAACTTTGAAAAAACATCATGAGAATTTGGGAATGCAATCCTGTCTTGACATAATCCTTTTTAGTTTTCCATTGTTCCTACCTTAGTCTACATTACTCATGTTCTCGCTAAAATATTATGTCCAAAACATCAAGTTTTTGAATGACAAATATTATCAAAGGAATGAAAAAAGTCCTTTGAGATGTGAAAAACTGAGTGCAACCATTTTTGTTGGACTTTTTATTTTGAACTAATTTTAGACTTAGAGAAAGTTGCAAAACTTGTACAGAGATTTGCTGTTGGCCCCTTGTGAATCTCCTAATGGTACCCCCTTGAGTGTCTGTTGCGCAATGACCAAAGAAATACATTAATGTGTATACAATACTAACAACTAAACTGCAGACTTTATTTAAATTTCATAAGTTTTTCTTCTCATGCTCCTTTTTTGTTCCAGCATGCTAGTAAGGGTCCCACGTTGTATTTAATTATATTTCTCCTTAGTTTTCTCTGATCTGTGATGATTTGACAGTAGTTATTCCTCTATCATAATTTTGACACTTTTGAAGCATACTGAGAGATTATTTTATAAAACAGTTCTTAATTGAGGTTTGTTTGATATTTTCTCCAGATTTGCAGGAAATTATGCAATTTTTGCAATGAAATGATGTCATGTCCTTCTCAGTGCATCCTACAAACAGAGTCATGATGTCACCACTGTGTCCTATTACTGGTGGTGTTAACCTTGATCATTGGGAGTTAATATTGGCAGGTAGATACTTTGAAACTATGCACATCTTGTTTTTCTTCAAAAGTCCGCTCCATAATCTTAGCAGTCATTGATAAATCCTTCTGCAACAATGATTACTGTGGGATTAATCTGTTTTGTGAAAAGTTAACTTGCCATGTTCCTGAAGCAGGGAATGACTACTAGAGGAGTTTGAGAAAGGAAGCAAGGGAGCTGTGTTCAAACACTGAGGCATGGGTAGAAGAAAGCAGATGGCCTCTCTACAGGTTGGATTTCCATCCTATCTTGGTATCCCAGGGAATTGCCTATGTAAGTAAAGCACTTAACTTCAAGACCTTCTTATCTCCTAGGGATAAGATTTTCTATTCATTGATATGAATCTGCCGGTCAAAGCCTCAAGGATTATAAGACTTAAAATAATGCCTTTAAATGAACTAGGGCACCTTTCAGAATGGAAAACCAGTACAAGGGTCTATCCAGCAAACTTACTCCTAGTCAAGTACATAAATCAAGCCAAGACAGTGATATGTAATCAAATGGATAGCATTTTAATTTTTAAATTACCCACATTTTATTAGTATTAACAAATTCTTTCGGGAGACACAATTTTTGTCATTGATAACCTAAAGGAGTTTTCATGAAAAAATCTTTGAACAGATCTGTTGAGTATTATGCTACAGGTGACTTGCAACTTCAAAATGTCATGGTTCAAAGTGGCAGTGGCAGTGGCAGTGGGAGATGCAGCCTAGCACTGTCACCTGTAACCCTAGGATTTCCCCTACCTAGAGACCTCCACTTATGTGAAGCAAGGTCCTTGGCTCTGGTGCAGAAATAAATTTCAGAATGAGTCAGAAAGAAACAAAGTTCCTTAAGTAGAGATAAAAGACAGTACCTGCTTTAGATTTAAGCATGGGCATTTGGAGACAAAAAAGGATGCTTAAAGGAGTAATAGTACATGTCTGTATCTAATAAGGACCTTAGCAATAGCTACATATATGAATTTGTTGATTTGGAAGTTACATTGCTCAAAGGATGTAATTTACAAGCCAGTTTAAGTTTAAGCCAAGTGTTAAGTCAAACAAATAACAATAAGCTGGTTTATCGTTTTTATTTTAAAGAACTTCTTGTTTTGTAAATGAAATTTAGGTTTAGGATTGAGACAGGGGAACTAAAAAGATAGAAACTTCCAGTATACTTTTATTTAAGGAATTTCTCCCTAATAGAGTGCTCAGGAGATAAGGGCCCAGGAGATAAATTGTTTAGGTTTACAGATAAGAAAAGGGTACTGTTAGGATGCATATGTCAAAAGTAGCAAAAAAAGGAATTCTAACAAGGAAGTTGTCTAGGCATAAACTGATTGCAAATATGGTCCTTAATCTCCACTTATAACATCCTCAGAGAAGTAGGGGATTATAGATAAGAAAATAAGATTACATACATTTTGACCTTAGGTAGGGCTATTTTAACATTTTCTTTTGAAATATCTCCCCAAAATAATGTTTCTATGCAGCCTGTCCTCACAGGATTTTTTGTTGTTGTTTGGTTGTTTGGTTGGTTTGGTTGGTTTTTTACTTAAGCTGAAATCCTTAATTCCCAGCTGATGAGGCTTAAATCAAATTCTGGGGTAAGGGCTCTTTTCCTTCCCATGTTCCCTTAATTTTCCCTGTCTTTCTATCCTGCCTCAAAAGGTTTTGTGTTTTATTCTTAAAACATGAATTATATTCTCTTTGTATTTAAGAGAAACCTCATAGATAATGAAGTTACAACAAGGGGTCTTTGCTCAAACAGCAAAACCCTGTAATTCTCCAGGAAGCAACAATCTCTAGTTCCAGAACCATGAGTGGATATTGTACCAAAACCAGGGCTTGAAGGAATCAGGAACTGATTCTGGCTTTTCCACTGATATGCAGGATTCAGAGAATGTCACAACTTACAGGTGCCTTTCTTTTCCTCATTTAATCAGTTTATTTTCTCTCTCTAATATAAAGAATTACCACATCATCATTCATAGTGATACACAGATACCAGGAAATGTCAAGTGAGAAGGCTAAATCACTTACCCTTCCCATAGCAATCACAAGGATAAAGTCTGTTGATCTTTGTGAATTCCTCTTATAGTAATTACCACATACATTGTGATTGCTGGGATGTTCCATTGCCCCACAAAATCTCACATGGGCAATGTTTAACTCTTGTTCAAAGCTGCATGAGCTTCCACTGATGATAAACTGAATGTGCCAAAGTCCCTTCCTCCATAATAGACATGAGAGCCTCTTGGGGGTTCTTAGCAAGGACCCCTTGGCCAGGGTTTTTCTGTCCAGCCTGGGGGACTGACCTCTGTCCTCCAGGGTTAGTGACCCTTGGCTGACCCCTGGCCTACATCCTAGTCACTCATTCCTCCCCCTCCCATCGAGTGATCCCCTGACCAGCTAGACTCTGTCCTCACCACCTCCACCTTGATTGGTCAGCCCCAGCCTCCTGATTGGCTCCCAAAGGAACATCTGTGATTGGACCACTCCACACCTTACCCACCTATCCAAAGTGCACCCCAAAGTCACCCTCTTTGCATAACAACCTTACCTGGCCTGTCATACCTGCCAGGGAATGTGCCCTTATTGGCTGCCCCCAGTACACAACAGCTTCCACGAGCCTATATAAACAGACTCCTGGACACCCCCTTAACACCCTACCATTCTCCACCTACTATCTGGACCCCATCACCTTGATCCAGCGCTCCCTAATCCTGTGGCAGACTTCAGTCAAGATGCCGTGTCAAGCTCAGAGGCCCCAAAGAGTTGAAGGCATCTAGCAAGACATGAAGCGCCCTCCAGTTTCTCCCAGTCCTGGGAAGGAGGAGAGCAGAGAAGGCAAGCTGTGAGAGGCAAGACCAGCAGACCTCCAGCGCATCCTAGGAACCACCAGAGCTGCATAGCATAAGAGCTGTAACACCACTGAGGCAGCAGCATCCCGTGCTGCTGGTCTCTGAGCTGCCACTCCTAAAGGGCTGCTTGCTGGTTGCTCCTCTTTGTGGGAGCAACCTAATAAAAGTTCTTGTTCCCTTTTGTTAGAAGGTCTCCCAAAGTCCTTCTTTGGCGCCTCTGGCCAAGCTCCCATCCCAATCCTGAGGGTTCCCGACACCCACCTGGTATCAGGGTAAGGCGCTGATCCTCACCAGGCATGAGCCAACCCTGACAAGAACCCTAGGGAAAATGGTCAGAATCAACTTTGTCAGGACCTGGAAAATCAACCTAAGATTTCCATCAACCCAGGCAGCATTTATTCAAGAAAAAATGGCTGAAGCTAAATAAGAATGGTGAGCTTTGGCCTGGCATTTTAGCTTGCCTATCCCCATTACCTCTCCCCAGCTCCATGGTAGCCTTGACAACAAGTAGCCCATGATCACAGCATAAAGCTAGCAGCCAAGCAGGCACTGGAAGATGCAGTTTATCACCACTGGACTTATCTTATAGTTCTCTGAAAAATTCTTCTGTGTTTAACCTGACTCAAAGATTGGTCAATGTAAATAGCCTTCTGCCTGTAGGAATTTGTTGGAAATAATCAGCAGTGATTGTTTAACTTCATGCCTAAAGCAGAGAATAACAGATGGAACAAACAGCAGGCCAACCAAAAATTTAAAAGTAAGAACTAGGAAAAGATATGTCCATAGGAGACTTCAAAAATACCTAATATGTGGGAATCTAGAAAGCCAACTGTGTGTAAGCCCAGGGTTATCCACATGCTTTGGAAAGACCTGTGAGGGCCCTAAGCTGCCTCCTATGACTCATTTAAAGCTTTCTGAAAACAAGAAAAGAAAGCCAGGGAACATAACTGCTCCAGGCAGCCACAGTAGCAATTTCTTGGGAAGTGCCACTTTAGCTCTGGAAAGAAAAAGATGATAATTGCTATCATGAAAACATACAAAAGCATAAAACACACTGGTAGAGGTAAATTCATAGTCAAATTCAGAATATTCTGTGAATACAATGGTGGTGTGTAAATCTTTTGAATATCTAATATGCAGGTTAAAAGTGAAAGTAATTAAAAACAACTACAGCCAAATAAGGAATACAAAATATTTAAAAATGTAATTTGTGATAACAAAAGTATAAGTTGTATGAGGGGGCGGGTAAAGGACTACCACTTAATGTATGGATGCGACTAAAATTAGATTTCTATCAGCTTGAAATTGTCTACTACAGCTGTAAGATGTTTAATGTCAGCCCATGGTAACCACAAACAAAAAACTGCAACATATATGTGAATAAAAAATAAAAAGGAATCAAAGCTTAGCACCACTGCAAACCAAAACACAAAGGCAATGAGAGAGGAATAAAGCAACAAAAGATCTACAAAGCAATCAGAAAACAATGAAATGCCAGGAGTAAGTCCTTACCTGTCAATAATAACCTAAATGGGAATGGACTAAACTCTCCAATCCAAAGACATAGAACAGCTGAATGAAAAATAATAAAAACTAGGATCCAACTAAATCCTGCCTGTAGGAGAGATACTTTAGCCTTAAGAACAAACATAGACTGAAAATGAAGGGTGAAAGAAGATATTCCATGCAAATAATAACAAAAAAGAGGGCAAGGGTGGCTATACACATATCATATAAAATAAACTTCAAGAAAAAAACTATAAGAGACAAAAATGAATTTAATGACAAGGGGATCAGTTGATCAAGTTGTTGTTTATGTCCCATCGATTTGGATATAACTCATAGCAACCTTTTGTATAACAGAATGAAATAACTCTCTGGCATAGTACCATGCTCAGCACTGTTTCATATCTTCTGTGTTATTCATAGGGTTTTTGATGGCTGATTACAGAAAATTGGTACCTAGAGTGAGATCATTGCTGTAACTAAACCTGACTATGTGGTACTTAGGCCTTTGGAACTGGTTTTCAGGAGGAATATGAAAGAGCATGGAGATATGGGATAAAGAAGCCCTGGATTGCTATAAGCAAAGTTTAATAAGTAATTCTGATGGGCACTCAGAAGACCAGAACACCAATAGAAATGCGAACATCAAAGCCAGGCTCATAAGGTTTCATATGGGAATAAAGGCTCTACTGGAAATTGGACTAAAGCCCATACATGTTACATTCTGGCAAGGAATTCCCCTCTACATTTTCTCCATGTTCTAAAACTGAGTGATCCTAAATTCAAAAGTAATAGACTAATTAATTTGGTGGAAGAAAGTTCAAGACAGCATAGCATTCAAGCTGTGGCATAGTTATTGCTGGCTGATTTTAACCAGATTTGCAGTGAGAATTGAGAGTTAAAAACAGAGAAGAAGAATTGAAAATCAAGAAGTATGGCGGAAAAAGAGTGTTTTTTTCTTTTTTCTAAGTTGTGAAGAGGCCTTAATTTTTAAAGAGATGTGCACCATTAGAGAGAAGTTAAGCACTTTGCATTAGGACAATAAGAAAAATTCCTCGAGGGCATTTCAGCAATTAGTAAGACCCCATCCATCCCAGTCTCCAGGGTGTGAAGTTGCAAATTCATCTGAAAGACTTTCCTTTGGAAAGAGAGTGCCTCCAAGGCACCATGCTGAAAAAAGCCACCGAGGGAAGATGTTTTCCTGGGTTTAGTTGCATAGGCACTGAACATCCACTGAAGCTGTGGTCCAAGGGGGACTGGCTACTGCCAAAGCTGATAACAGAACTTGGCATAATCCATATGCCAAGTTTTTCAGGCATGCAGAATGCAAGAGGTATAGGGTCACAAAGGCTTCCATCACCAAGATTTTATGGGAGGTCTGTGAGACCAGGCAAAGTGTAGCAGGGTCAGGTTTCCTGTGGGAAGCCCCTGACAGACTGATGCATGAAGCTGTGAGGGTGACACCTAAGTTGCAGTGGAGACCCCAGGATGTTGGAAATGCGAGGAACGTGGGGCCTCTGCTGTGGAAAGCTGCAAACACTAAGTAGATTCAGTCCAAGAAAGAGGCCATGTGGGCTGCAAATGACAAGGCCATAGGAGCAAAGCTGCCCAAGCCTGTTGGAGCTCAGATGATGATATTTAGATGCCCCAGATGCAGGACAACGAGCTATAGCATTTAATGCTTGCCATACTGGGTTTCAGTCTTGCTTTGATCTGGTCTTTCCTCGATATATTGCTGTCTTTTCCATTTGGAATGGAAATGTTTACTATGTGCCACTGTGTATTAGAAGTATGTAAGCTTCTTTTTTTAGTTTACAGGGGCTCACAGCTAAGCTTTTGCCTTGAATTCCAGAGAAGACTTTGAGTTTGGACTTTCAAGCAATGTTGGAATCATTAAGACTTACAAGTGGACTGGGTGCTTTTGTCATGAGATGGCCATGAATCCTTGGAGGCCAGAGGCAGAATGTGATAGTTTGAATTTGAAATGTCCCCTATAGGCTCAAGTGTTAGAATGATTTATCCCCAGCTGGTGAAGCTATTTTGGGAGGTTATGGAAACTTTGGGAGATGGAACCAGACTGGCACAGGTGGGTCCCTCAGGGAAGGCTTTGGGAGGTTATACTCAGACCTAGTTCTGGCCTGGCTCTCAGCTTTCTGTGAGGTAAACAGCTGCCCTTCACCACATACTCCCACTGCCCAAACACCTGAGACAAAATGAGCATGGACTAAGGCCCCTGAAATCATAAGTCAAAACACACCTTTCCATCCTTCATTTGTGTCCATCAAGTATGTTGTCCACAGCAGGGCAAAAGTAACTAATATGCACAGCTAACATCACAATCAATGGGGAATAACTGAAAAATTTACCACTAAGATCCAGGATAAGATAGGGACTCCCCCTCTCAACATTTCTACTCAGCACAAGTACAGCAAGAACAATGAAGCAAGAAAAAGAAAAGAGGCATCCAGTGGAGAAGAAGTAAAACTATACTTTCAGATGATATGACCCTACATGTAGAAAACCCAAAAGACCTCTCTCGCTCTTCCTCTCTCTGTCATACACACACACACACACACACACACACACACACACACACACAAAAACACACGAACCAATAAGTGAGTTAAGTTGTAAGATAGAAAATAGCATAAAACAGCATTTCTAAACAATAACCTAGCTGAAAAATAAATTTTAAAAATCCCATTTATTTACATTTGCTTTTGTAATGTGAGCTTTTAGCCTTGGAAACTTTTTTTTTTATATAACACACCAAAAACTCAAGCTATAAAAACAAAATAACAAATAAGTGAGACCATATCAAACTTAAAAGCTTTTGCACAGTGAAGGAAACAACAATATGAAAAAGCAACATACAGGCTCGGACAATATTTGCAAACTACATATACAAGAAAGAGTTAATATCCAAAATTTATAAAGAACTATTACAATTTACCAAAAAGAAAGAAAGAAAGAGAGAAAGAGAGAAAGAAAGAGTTATAAATTCTGGACAAGTATTTCTCCAAAATAGACATAGAAATGGCAAGCAAGTATATAAAAAGGTGTCTGGTATCACGAAATGCAAATCAATGCCAGGCGCATTGGCACACACCTGTAATCCCAGTGACTCTTGGGCAGCAGACACAGGAGGATTGCAGGAGGATCACAAGAGGGAGTGTGTGTAACTTAGTGAGACCTGTCTCAAAAAGTAAAAAAAAAAAAAAAAGGGCTGAAGGTGCAGCTCAGTGGTCCAGCACTTGCAAAGCACGCAAGCACCAGGGCCTGGTTTCAAACTCCAGTACTGCAAAAATAAATAAAGTCACATCTCACAGATATTAAGGCAGTGTTAAGTGGAAACACATTGTCAGGATGTAACTAGCAAAAGAGAAAGGATAATAAATGTGTGAAGGGAAGGGGATCCTAGTACATCCTTGGTGGGAATGTAAATTGGTGCAATCATCATGGAAAACAGTATGGAGTTTCCTAAATAAATTACAAGTATGACTATATGACCCAGCAATTTCTCCTCTGGCTACATCACAAAAGAGATGACATCACCACATCATAAACACATCTGCAGTCTCGTGTCCATTATGCATTATTCACAATAGCTAGGATATTTAAACAACCCTATGGTCCATTAATAGATGAATAGATAAAGAAAAATTTGGTAGGATTCCTTCCTTTACCCATGGTTTATTTCATCCTCTGCATTTTCAGTTACCTGCAGTTAACCTTAATCATAAAATATTAAATGGAAAATGCAGAAAAAACAATTCATACATTCTAAATTGCGTGAGCTGTAGCCATAGCCCTGTGGCACCTGAACTTGTCAAGTCTCAGAAAGCTAAGCAGGGTTAGGCCTAGTTAGTACTTGGATGGGAGACCTCCTGGAAACACCAGGTGCTGTAGGCTTGGGAGAAGAACCCAGCAACCCACTCTCAAAAATCAATCTGCTTTTGAAAACCTATGAACAGCAGAGAAGCACTGACAATAGTGTTTCACCTATTGTATGTAGGGTCACTGAGTTGGATACCGACTCGATGACACCTAACAACAACAACAAAATTGTGTGAAGCATGATGAAATATGCACCATCCCTCTGTGATTTGACTGGAATATGAATAATCATTTTGTCCATCATACCCATGCTGTATATGCTACTTGAGTATTAGTTACTTAGTAGTCATTGCAGCTTTCACTACAGAGCCCTATATAAATTATACAGTATGAGTATATGTATGTGTGTGTGTGTGTGTGTGTGTGTGTATATATATATATATATATATATATATATATATACATATATGTACATATGTATATGTGTATATATACATATATACACATACATATATACATTGTTGTTGTTAGGTACCGTTGAGTCGAGTCCGACTCATAGCGACCCTATGTACAGCAGATCGAAACACTTGCT
>VMDO01003089.1:73892-121052 GCA_007922755.1 Pedetes capensis
TGGAGGGTTTTCCTCTTTTCCGTTGACCTGCCACTCTTCCAAACATGATGTCCTTCTCCAGGGATTGTTCTCTCCTGACTACATGTCCGAAATATGTAAGACACAGTTTGGCCATTTTTGCTTCCAAGGAGCACTCTGGTTGTACCTCTTCTAGGACAGATCTGTTGGTTCTTTTGGCAGTCCATGGTATATTCAATAGTGTGTGTGTATGTATATACATATATACATATACATACACACACACACACACACACACATATATATATATATATATATATATATATATATATATAGTTGTTGTTGTTATGTGCCATCGAGTCGGTACCCAACTCATAACGACCCTGCATACAACAGGTGAAACACTATTGTCAGTGCTTCTCTGCTGTTCATAGGGTTTTCAATGGCAGATTGATTTTTGGGAGTGGATTTCCGGGTCTGTCTCCATATACATATGTAATACAGTATGAGTATATATACATATATAAAATAGTATGTAATACATAATATGCATATATAATACACATATGAAATTTTGCTGTATAAATATATACAGTATATATAATTCATACACTGTTGTACATAGAGCTCAGTACTGTGGTTTCAGGTATCTAAAGGAACCTTGGAATGTATCCCTTATAGTGTGTGTTTGTGTGTGTATATGTATATATGTATGTTGTTGTTCTTAGGTGCCATCAAGTTGAGTTTGACTCATAGAAATCCTATGTACAACACAATGAAGTACTCTCCAAATCTGTGCCAGGCACAGGATCTTATTTATGTTCAAGCCCATTGTTGCAGATACTGTGTCAATTCATTTAATTGAGGGCTTTCCTTTTTTTCATTGACTTGCTACTCTTCCAAACATGATGTCTTTCTCCAGGGATTGGTCCCTCCTGACTACATGTCCAAAATATGTAAGACGCAATCTAGCCATCTTGCTTCCAAGGAGCACTCTGGTTGCACTTCTTCTAGGAAGGATCTGTTGGTTCTTTTGGGAGTCCATGGTATATTCAATATTTGTCTCCAGCACTATAATTCAAAAGCATCAGTTCTTCTCCTGTCTCTCTTATTCAATGTCCAGCTTTCACAACTATATGATGTGACTGAAAATACCATGGCATGAGTCAGGCGCACCTTCATCTTCAATGTGACATCTTTACTTTTCAACATGCTAAAGGAGTCTTTTGCAACATCTTTTCCCAACGCAATGTGTTTTTTGATTTCTTGACTGCTGCTTCCACAGGTGTTGATTATAGAACCAACTAAAGCAAAATTTTGGACAGCCTCAATCTTTTCTCCATTTGTTATGATGTTACTTACTGACACAGTTGTAAGGATTTTTGTTTTGTTGATGTTGAGTCACAATCCACACTGAAGACTGTGTTCGATTGTCATCAGTAAATGTTTCAAATCCTCTTCACTTTCAGCAAGCAGGGTTGTATCATCTGCATAATGCAGATTATTAATGAGTCTCCAATCATCTCCCAATCATGATGCCATGGTCTTTTTCATAAAGTCCAGCCTCTCAGTTATTTTCTCAGCATAGAGACTGAAGAGGTATGGTGAAAGTACTCCTGATGCACACCTTTCTTGACTTTAAAGCAAGGAATGTTTCCTTGAATGACTGCCTCCTGGTCTGTGTACAAATTCCTCATGAGTACAATTAGGCACTCTGGCATTCCCATTCTTCACTGTGTTACCCATAATTTCTTATGGTCCACATAGTCAAATGCCTTTGCATATAAAACATAAATAGACACCTTTCTGGTATTCTCTGCTTTTGGCTAATATCCATCTGACATCAGCAGTGATATCCCTGGTTCCCCACCCTCTTCTGAATCTGGTTAGATTTTTTGGCAGTTCCCTCTCTATTTCCTGCTGCAGTCATTTTTTAATTATCTTTAGTAAAATTTTGCTTGTGTGTGATGTTAATGAAATCATTTAATAGTTTGCACATTTGATTGGATCCCCTTTCTTGGGAATAGGCACAAAATGGATCTCTTCCAGTCTTTTGGCCAGGTAGCTGTTTTCCAAATCTCTTGGCCTAAACACATTAGCATCTCCAGTGCTGCATCTGTTTGTTGAAACATCTCTATTTCCCAATTCCTGGAGCCTTGGGTTTCATCAATTCCTTCAAGGCAGCTTCCAATTTGTCCTTCAATACCATTGGTTCCTAATCATATGCAACATCTTGAAATAGTTAGTTATCCACCAATTCTGTTTTGTATAATGATTCCATGGATTCCTTTCATCTTTTTTTGATGTTTCCTGTATCATTTAATATTTTCACTGTAGAGTCTTTCACTGTTGCCACTTGAGGCTTGAATTTTTTTACTTCAATTCCTTAAGCTTGAGAAAAACAGCCATGTTCTTCCCTTTTGGCTTTCTGTCTCCAGCTCCTTGCATATGTCATTAAAATATTTGATTTTGTCTTCTCGAGCTGCTCTTTGAAATCTTCTGTTTAGTTCCTTAATTTCATCATATCTTCCTTTACTATAGCTGCTTGATGTTCAAGGCCAAGATTCAGAGTCTGTTTTGACATGTAATTGGGTCTTTTCTGTTTTTCCTGTCTTTCTAATAACATTTTGCTTTCCTCCTGAATGATGTCTTTGATGTCAAGCCACAACTCATTTGGTCTTCTATCATTTGTGTTTAATGCATTAAGCCTGTTCTTGAGCTGGTCTTTGACCTTAGATGGGATATACTCAAGGTCATACCTTGGCTCTCATACACTTGTTCTAATATTCTTCAGTTTCACTTTGAACCTGCATATGAGCAGTGGATGGCCTGATATACAGTCAACATCTAGTCTTGTTCTGACATTTCATATTGAACTTTTCCACCATTCCTTTCCACAAATATAGTCAATTTGGTTCTGTATGCTCCATCATGTTGGTGAAAAAATGTACTTTTCAATGAAAAGGGTATTGGTGTGACAAAATTCTATCATACTATCACCGACATCATTTCTGTCTCCAAGGCGAGAATTTCCAACTACTGAGACTTCTTCTTTGTTTCCAACTTTTGCATTCCAGTCACCGCTAACTATTAATACATCCTGATTGCATGTTCAATCTATTTCAGATTGCAGAAGCCGGTAAAAATCTTTCCTATCTTCATTTATGGCTTAGTGGTGGGTGCATAAATTTGAATAATAGTCATGCTAACTGGCTTTCCTTCTTTATGTTGTTGTTAGGTGCCATCAAGTTGTGTCCAACTCAAAGCAACACTTATAGGGTTTTCAATGGCTGATTGTTTTGGGGTTGCCTCAGGAGTGTATTGCCATATCCTTCTCCCATTTTCGCAGTGCTGAGAATCAAACTCGGGACTTCAGAGACAGCAGAGCAGCACTCTACTAACTGAGCTAAATCCCAGCCCCAGCCTTCCTTGTAGACATATGGATATTATTCTATCACTGACAACAATGTACTTCAGGATAGATCTTGAGATGTCTTTTTTGATGATAAATGCAACCCCATGTCTCTTTAATTTGTCATTTTCAGCATAGTAGACCATATGATTATCTTATTCAAAATGGCCCATACCAGTTCATTTTAGCTCAATGATGCCTAGGATGTTGATGCTTATATGCCCCATTTCCCTTTTCACAATTTCTAATTTTCCTAACTTCATAGCATGTACATTTCAAGTTCCAATTATTAATGGATATTTACAGTTTTTCCTCCTCATTTTGAGTTCTCCCACATTAGCAAATGGAGATACCTGGGGCTTTACTCCATTTTTATTATTAAGGTAGACTCTAAGGAGGCTTCCGAGTCCTTCTTCCTAGCGTGTCTTAGTCTGGAAGCTCACCTGAAACCTGTCCACCATGGGTGACCCCGCTGGTATCTGTAATACCGGTAGCATAGCTCTCAGCATGACAGCAACACACAAGCCCCCACAATACGGCCAACTGACAGATACACAATATTTCTGCCAACATCACAAAAATTAAAATGGACTATTAAGATGAATAACATGCATGCACACACACACACACACACACACACACACACACACACACACACACACTCCATTATATGACTTAATGATGTAAAGGAGGAAAGATTTATTTTCGCCCACACATTCAGAGGTGTTGATCTAGTGTAGTAAGGAGGGCATGTCAGAGAAGATCAGCTCACACCACAGCTATCAGGAAACAGAATAAGAAAATACCTGCACTGACAGACTTTCTCCCTTTTCCCCATTTTTTTCCATGTGGAGCCCCAGCCTATGAGATACTGCTACAAACATTCATGGAGAGGCTTCCTCCTTTAGTTAACCCTCTCTGGAAGTAGCCTGACAGACACATTCACAGGTGTGACCTACTAATAGCCTGGGTGGTTCTTAATCCAATCAAGATTAGTCATATATAGCACACACATATACAGATGGTGCCAAAAATTTATACACATTTTAAGAGAGGAAAAACTGTATAAAAACATAATAATATACACTGATAAGAGAAATGAGTATAAGTCGTGTTTGATTTCTGCCATAACAAGAGATGATCAAAGTGTTTACACCAAAATCTAGACACTTCTGTTTATGGAGAACTACTTCTTGAGCTACAGTGCCATGCATCTCAAACTTATCATGAGTGCATGCGTGCAATTGTTGGGCATGTTGGAGGGTGTGTTGAATACTCACCACTCCAATATCATTGCACTTCCACAACATTCTCAAATATCAAATACCACTTCAAAATGGTCTTGTGCTCTTCAAATGACAACCATGCTTCTACCATTTTCTTTGTTCTGTCTGTCACATGGTGGTGCTAGCATTAATTTGATTAATACCATCTTTTGAGTGAATGTCATACTATATATTGCTACTGTAATTTAATTCAACTTCAAATGTAATCCACAAATAACACCTCTTAAAATGTAGTTACCTTTTTGGCACTGTGTGTGTGTGTGTGTGTGTGTGTGTGTGTGTGTGCGCGCGCATATACACAAAGGAAGTTGAACTGATAATTTAAGAATGGAGAAGAAATGAAATCATATAAAATGTTCAACTACAACCACAAATGCCAGAACATTTGTGAGAGACAAAAATAAGAATAAAGAATGAAGGCAGTGAGTTAAAAAAAATGATAGGATAGTTTCTAATCCAAATATATCAATAATCAACTAAAATGTCAGGGGTCTAAAGACACCAACTGGTTTCTACTTTCAAATAAATTAATCTAGACACAGCCTTTACACCTTTTCACAAAAATTAATGTAAATAATTCATACTTTACTTTAGTTCATGTTATGGTTTGAATCTAAAATGTCCCTTAAAGGTCATGTGTTTGAATGTTTGGTCCCAAGCTGGTGGTGCTGTTTGTAGAGGCTATGGAATTTTGGGAGCTGGGATCCTAGCTTTCTGGCAGTGGTCATTGGTGGCATGACTTTGGAGGTTTTTACCTGGACCTGCAGTTAGTTTCTCCCCCCCCCCTCTCTCTCTCTGCCCCTCTCTCTCTACTCTCTTTTCCTTCTTCCTGATTGCCAAGATATCAGGTTCTCTGGCATGGGCCCCACCATGCCTGACCTGCCATACTTTCTGCCTCTATGGACTAAAATCTTCTAAATTGTGAGCCCTCAATAAGTTTTCCTCCCATAAGTTTCTCTTGGTCAAGTTCTATGTTGCAAATGATGCACATCTGACTAATACAGTCTATTTGCTGTAGCTATATACAAATGCCACAGACTGGGTAAATTATAAACAATAGAAGTTTATTTGGCTCATGTTTCTGGAGGTTGAGAAGTCTAAAATTATGTCCCAGTCATCTGCTGTGGGTCTTCATGCTGCATCATCCTATGGCAGAAAACAAGTGAACATGTATGAGAGATAGAGGAAAAATGGTACCCACACTCATCCTTTCTATTTGGAACCCACTGTCATGATGACTAACCCACTCCCACAATAACAGCATTAATCCATTCCTGAGGGCACAGTACTCATAACCAAATCACTCTTTCAAGGCTCCATCTCTTTATACTATGACAATGGCAACAATGGCAATAAAATTTCAACATGAGTTTTGGGGGGATAGTCAACTCAGAGAATTGTCTAAATGTAAAATGCAAGACTGTAAAACTAGAAGATAATACAGGGTGACCTTGGGAATACTGATGACTTTTTTTGCGTATAATATCCAAGGAAAGATTCATTAATGATTAATAAGTTAGACTTCATTAAAATGAAGAACTTCTGTTCTGTGAAAGACACTGTTGAGAGAATGAGACAAGGCACAGATGGGGAAGACATATCTGGTAAAGAATTCTTGTCCATCCAGGCACAGTGGCACATGCCAGAAATACCAGCACTCAGGAGATCGTGGCAGAAGAATTTCAAGTTTGAGGCCAGCCTGGGCTACATAGTGAGTTCCAGGGCTGCACAACAAGACCGTGTCTCACAAACAAATAACCAGACAAACAAACAAACAGAAGAAACATAGTGCAAAATATAAAAACAACTTCTCAAACACAAGAATATGAAAACAATTACATAATTTTAAAGTGAGGAATAAATCTGAACAGACATCTTACCAAAAAGGATATGTTGTTGTTAGGTGCCATTGAGTCAGTGTCCAACTGATACTGACCCCAGATACAACAGGCGAAACACTATTGTCAGTGCTTCTCTACTATTCATAGGGTTTTCAAGGGCTGATTTTTTTGGGGACTGGATTTCCAGGTCCTTTTCCCAAGCCTATAGCACTTGGTGTTCCCAGGCCTGATCCTACTTAGCTTCTTAGCTTCCAAAATCTGACATGATCAGATGCCACAGTGGTATGATTGCAGGCAAACAAACAAACAAACAAACACAAAACCAAAACAAGATATACAGATGTCAACTATGCATATGAAAATGTGCTCAACCTCATTTGGCATTTGTTGTTGTTGTTGTAGTTGCCACCAAGTCCAATCGGACTCATAGTGAATCTGTGCATAACAGAATGAAACACTACCCAATACTGTGCCATACACACGTCCTTTTTATGTTTGAGCCCATTGTTGTAGACATATATTTCTTTTCATTTTGACTTGTGTCACTTCAGCAAAAGGAGGTCTCAGGGGCTTTACTCCATTTGTATCATTAAGCTCAACTCCACTTTGAGGAGGCAACTCTTCCCCAGTTCTTTCTAGCATGCCTTCCAGCCTGGGGGGCTCATTCTCAGGCACTCTATTTAACAGTACTTCTCCGCTATTCATAGGGTTTTCAATGGTTATTGCTTCAGGAGTGGGCTGCAGGGTCCTTCTCCCTCATTTGTCATTAGGGAATTGCAAATTTAAAAAATGAGATACAACTATATGCATATTAGAATGGGTAAAGTCCCCCAAATCTGATAATACCAAATGCTGATAAAGATGTGAAGAAACAGGAGCTCTCATTTATTGATGGTGGGAATGCAAAACTATACAGCCACTTTGGGAGACTGTTTAAGAGTTTCTTATAAAACTAAACATACTCTTACAATGTCGTTGTTGTTAGGTGCTGTCAAGTCAAGTCTGACCCATAGCAACTCTGTGTACAACAGAATGAAACACTTCCCAATATTGTACAATGCCTTGCACTATGTCAGTGCTTCTCTGCCATTCATAGGGTTTTCAATGGCTGATTGTTTTGGGATTGTTCCAGGAGTAGGTGGCCAGGTTTTTCTCCCATTTTTGCAGTGCTGGGGATCGAGCCCAGGACATCAGAGCCCACAGAGCAAGCACTCTACCAACTGAGCTAAACCCCAGGCCTATTCTTACAATATGATTCAGCAATCATACTCCCTGAGTTGAAAACTGATGTCCACGAAGAAACCAGCATATGAAGGTTTAATAGAAACTTCATTCATAATTGTTAAAACTTGGAAGCAATTAAGGTGCCCTTCAGCACTGGTGAATGAATAAACTTGTGTACATTGTGATGACAGAATGTTACTGAGCATGAAAAAGAAATGAGTGATTAAGTCAGAGAAGACATAGAAGAACACTAAATGTACATTCCTAAGTGAAAGAAGACAATCTGAAAAAGCTACATACTCTGTGATTCCAACTATGTGACATTCTAGAAATAGTACAAGATCGATGGTTGTCTTGAGTTGGGGTGGGTGAATAGGTGGAGTATGGAGGACCTTCAGGGCAGAGAAGTTTTGTATGATACTGTAATGGTGGACACATTACATTATACACTTGTCACAACCCATAGAATGTTGTAACACCAAGAGGGAGCCCTAATGTAAACTCTAGACTTTGGACAAGAATGATATGTCAATACTACTCTGGTGCAAGATTTTGCTAGTGGGAGAAACTGCATGTGGGTGAAAACAGAGGGTATATGGAATTTTTCTGCACTTTCTGCTCAATTTTGCTTGAATCTGTAAATGCTCTGTATTACTTCTTGTATCATTGTGACAAAAATATCTGACAGAAACAACTTAAGGGTTATTGTGGCTTTTGGTTTCAGGGGGTTAATCTAAAATAACAGAGAAAGTATGGGTGGCCAAAGAGCTCAGTCCATGAAAAGCCTGTAGTGGAGGTTGTTCACATCATGGCAGACCAGGAAGCAGACAGAGCTTACCAGAACTGAAGGTCGGGTATCACTGTCAAAGGGGCCCCTCCAGGGATTTCTTCCACCAGTCATGTTCCATTGAAATGGATCAGGAGACTCATCTCTCTTTGGGGAGGGGTTGTACAGTACTGTTAATACACAGTTAAAATCAATATTAATGTCAATGAGAAGGTTTTTTTTTTTTTTATTCTCACTGTAAATGCTCCTTCTGCAGCTTATTTTCCTGAAAGGAAGCACAGATGTTGGGGGATGGGTCAATCTGACTTCCTAATTGGCAGCTGTTAGACTCTCCCTTGCTACTTTGGCTGCTTTAAGTAAAGAACTCTCAGTTCAGTAGCCAGCTAAACTACCTTTACACCAGCACTAGTAGTTTGAACACTTTATAGATGCCTTAAGGAAGCCACATGACAATTGCTGCTGCAGCACAACTCCAGCTCCTCAAGATGCAGCTCCAGCCATGGCTGTTTCAAACTGTTTGCAATTTGCACTGGACTTTTTGCTATCACAAGCCTCAGTGAATTCTAGGTGACTCTGTGATCTACCCAGACCAGAGGGGCATCATTTTCCCCTGATGGCCCAGCAGAGGGACTTCTGTGATTAGGCAAAAAGGAGTATGTTGTGGTTGGTGCAAGCATAAACCTCTATTTGTATGACAGAAACTTGTGCAAACAAACCCTTGTTGGCTATACAAGAAGGCTGTTCAGTTCACTTGAGTGAGCTGGCCAAGAGACGACCCCCTGGTGTTGAAACATGAGGCCCAATAAAAGCCTTCTCTTGAGTGATCTTTGCTTACTTTTAGTAGTATGGGTTGAGATGGTAACACAACAAATTAAGCAGCAGAGACAGCAGAGCAATGGTGACAGCAACAGCAAGGGACAACAGAGTAAGTAGAGCAGCAAGAACACCAAGCTTCAGAAGCAGTGCAGTGACTGGCTGCTTGAGAGATGGAAGAAAAGGTGAGAATGCAAGGCCAGCAGTTACCAGCAGCAGTAGAAGCAACAGCAGCAGCAGGGCAGCAATAGTGGCATCAGCCATAGTAAGAAAAGGTAGCTGAACAGTTTTAGAGGGTGACCAGGACAAAAAGAAGGATGGAATAAGAGAGAGAAATGTCTATAAAGAGCTAGAAAAGAGTTCCAGAGAGCTGTTAAATCTTTAAGGACCAATAGTCTCAAACCCTAGGCCCAAGAGCTGTAACATTGACCACTGTGTATGACTGAGGAATCCTGACCCCCAGTCTTGTCTGGAAACTGCAACACTAGCTTCAGTCAAGGGCTGAGGAATCCTGATACCTAGGTCCACATGGAAACTATGCCAGCTGCTGTCAAGGGCTGAGGAATTCTGACCTCCTCAGTCTCCCGAAGAGCTATAGCACTTATGAAACTAGGAGTCCTCACCTGCTGTGCCTACATAGGAGCTGTATCACTTAAAGGGCTGAGGAATCTTGACCTCCTTGGCCTACATAAGAGCTGTAACACTAAAAGGTACCACTTGCTGTTTCTGCTCCTGTTTGTCTACTGTCATTATTTGCTGCTGTCAGATGCTCAGTGATACCGACACTGCTGAAGACCAGTACTTGATAGCTTCTCCTTGCCTACTCATGATTTCTATCCAGATATCAGTAAAAGACTCCAGTCAGCTGATTGAAGACAAAATCTTCCAAAGTTCCACAGTCTCCCAAAACAGTGCCACCAGCAAAATACCAAGCATGAAAACATAAGCCTGTGGGGATCATTTTATATTCAGACAATAACATACTCTAAAAAAATAAGGGCTGAAGCTGTGCATGATGGCGCACACCTGTAATCTCAGCAACTTTGGAGGCAGAGGCAGGATGATAATGACTTCAAGGCCAGAGGCAGTCTGAACATCTTAGTGAGATCTTGTGACACTTCCTCAAAGAAAATATTCTAATGTCCAATACACACAAATAATATCATTAGCAATTTGTTGTTTTTGTTGTTAGGTGCCGTCGAGTCGGTATTCGACTCAAAGTGACCCTGATAGGGTTTTCAATGGCTGACTGTTTTGGGATTGCATCGGGAGTGGGTTGCCAGGTCCTTCTCCCATTTTGCGGTGCTGGGAATCTCACTCGGGACCTCAGAGACTGCAGAGCGGTGCTCAACCAACTGAGCTAAATTCCAGCCCCATTAGCAATTAGGGAAATGTAAATCATATCAACAATATTATAATACAACCACTAGAATGGCTGTAATAAAAATACAGACAATAACAAGTGTTGGTGAGGATGGAGAAATTAGAATCCTCTTGTATCACAAGTTGCAAATGTTAAATTATGTGACAACTTTGGAAAATAGTTGGGTAGTTTCTCAAAATCGTGACTAAGAAATTTTACTCTTAGGTGTTTTTAAAACCTTGTACATTAATGTTCCTAGAAACACTATTCATAGTCACCAAAAAAAGTAGAAATAATCCAGTTGTACATCAGTTGAGGAATGGATAAACCAAATGTGGTATATCCACACAAGGAAGTATTATTCAGCCATAAAAAGTAGTGAAGTATTTATACACACTACAGCATGGATAAATCCTGAAAACATTCTGTTAAATTAAAGAAGTCAGACACAGAACACATATTTTATGATTCAATTTACAAGAACTATCCAAAAAAAATGTAAATCTATACAGAAAGAAAAATTTATAGTAGCCAGAGGCTTAAAGGAGAGGAGAATGGGAAGTGTATGATAGTAATATTGTTTCTTTCTGGAGTCATGACATGTTCTAGAAGTAGGCAGTGGTAATGTTGTCACATCTGTATGAATATGCTAGAAATCACTGAATTATACATTTGACTAAGGTGAATTTTATGATGTATGAATTATAGCTCAATTTAAAAACTGAGTGAAAAATATATACAGCAGAGAAGCAAAAAGGTTCCATGAGTAAGGTCAAGATCCTTTGAGACTGAACAATGGTTCTTAAAGTCCTCTCCCACTATCATTGGTGAGACTCGGGGAACAAAGGCAGGCAGCAAAGGCAGGCAGATCTGGAGCACAGGTGTGGGACTCTGGCAGCAAAACCTTGGTCCTTGTACTTGGCATATAAAAGAATTTATACCCAACATAGGAGTTATAGTATAGAGTATAGAATAAGTTTATGAAGGATAGTACACCTTTAAGGAATAATTAGGGGCTGGGATTTAGCTCAGTTGGTAGAGCACTGCACTGTAGTCTCTGAGGTCCTGAGTTCAATTCTCAGCACCGCAAAAATGGGAGCAGGACCTGGCAATCCACTCCCCAGGCAATCCCGAAACACTCAGCCATTGAAAACCCTATGAGGATCATTATGAGTTGGATACCGACTTGAGGGCACCTAACAATAACAATAAGGAATAATTATGGGGAAAACTGAGACACCTAGGGGAACTTAGGTAGATCTGAAAAGGAACTTGGAAAAACCTGTGTTTCCAGGGTGACTGTCATAAGGAGGTTTCTACTCCCTTGTTGTTGTTGTTAGGTGCCGTCAAGTTGGTATCTGACTCATAGCAACCCTCTGTACAACAGGGGAAACACTATTGTCAGTGCTTCGCTGCTGTTCATAGGGTTTTCAATGGCAGATTGATTTTTGGGAGGGGGTTGCCAGGTCCTTCTCCCAAGCCTACAGCTTCTGGTGTTCCCAGGTGGTCTCCCATCCAGGTACTAACCAGGCCCGACCCTGCTTAGCTTCCGAGATCTGACGGGATCGGATGCCACAGGGCTACAGCTGCAGGATTTTCTACTCCCTTAGGTAAAGTTAAAGAAGCCAGAAAAGAGGAAAATGAAGCAGGCTTTAAGAAGGAAAGGTGCCTTGGACAGATAGAGAAGATGGTGGGCCCAAGAAAAGAGAGGTGTGCACATAGTTGCTGGAGAGAGAAGAGCTAGGGGAGGTGGGGAAGAAAGAGGAAGAGGGAGGAATGAAGAAGAGATTGGGTGACTATCTCCTCTGGTTTGGTTCAAACTAGGGCATGCCCAGCTCTGGACACCTAATGTGACATGGGCCTAGAGTCTTTGTTTTGCAAATGGATCAATGGCTTGGACAGGGTGTGGAACCCATTAGAAAATGTCCTTCCAATGTCCTTCCAATGTCCTCAGACATGCATGTGGCTTTATTCATCATGGCAAAATAGCAGTGGCCACTTTCAATCCCCCTTTCCTCCACATTGCCTGCTAATGGCTAAGCTAGCTACCTTGAGACCATGTCACAGATGAAAGCACCTTCTTTTCAAATCTGGATAACTGTAGCCTAGGGGTGGGGTTCCTCTGGGCTATAGTTATCCAAATATGAGAAGAATTCTCCTGGAGTGGTCTGCATTCTGCAGACAGAACTACCCCAGGATTGCTGGGACCAGCTGCCTTTGGATACCCTCATCTGGCTGGGCCTTACACTCTAAAAATCAAATACTTTTTCCTAAAGTGGGGACCAACATTTCCTGGTAAAAATTGAAAAGAAAGAGCCAATTAGTTCTTGTCCTGAAGACATAACATGAAAATATTTTATCTACCTTAACTAGACCTATTCCTGCAGCTGTAGCCCTGTGGCATCCGGTCCTGTCAGATCTCGGAAGCTAAGCAGGGTCGGGCCTGGTTAGTACCTGGATGGGAGACCGTCTGGGAACACCAGAAGCTGTAGGCTTGGGAGAAGGACCTGGCAACCCCCTCCCAAAAATCAATCTGCCATTGGAAACCCTATGAGCAGCAAAGAAGCACTGACAATAGTGTTTCCCTTGGTATACAGAGGGTCACTATGATTCGGATACCGACTTGACGGCACCTAACTACAACAATATCTAGACCTATGCCTAACAGATATCTATATAAGTATATATATATTCAAATATCTTATGTGTAAATGTATTGTTATATGATAAACAATACAGTAGAGTGATTACCCCCCACATGTCTACCAGCCTGTTGTGCTGTGTGCTTGTTGCTGTGAGGCTGAAAGCTATGTCACCAGTATTTCAGATACCAGCAGGGCCACCCAGGGTTGACAGATTTCAGCTGAGCATCTGAATTAAAAAAAAACTAGGGAGAAGGACCCTGAAGCCCACTCCCCAAACAATTAGCCATTGAAAACACTAGGAATAGCAGAAAAATACTGTTAAATATAATACCCGAAAATGAGTCCCACAGGCTGGAAGGCATTCAAGAAACAATTGGGGAAAAGTTTCCTGCTCAAAGTAGAGTCAGCCTTAATGATGGGAATGGGGTAAAGTCCTTGAAACTTCCTCTTGCTGATGTGGCATGACTCAAAATGAGAAGAAACATGGTGGCTATAACATTGGGCTTAAACACAAAAAGATTGTGTGCATGGCAGTGTTGGGTAGTGTTTCATTCTTTGTACATAGGGTTGCTATAAGTAAGATTCAACTCCATAGCACCCAACAACAAAGAGTGATTGCAGGGCAGTCTGGAGGCAGCCTGCTGTGTATGGAATCCCAACTTAACTATATACCCAACTGTGTAACTTTGAGCAAATCCTTTGTACTTTGGGGCCTCAGTTTCCACATCTGTAAAATGGGATAATAATAGTACCTCCTCATAGAGATGTGAAGATTAAATAAGTTATGTGTTATATTTGGAATAGAGTCTGGCACATTGAAAATGGCAGGAAAATGTCAGAATTTATTATTCCACTTAAAACATTTTGGTTAATTATCATAATGTACAACTCTTAAACAGATAATGAACCATGTTGATTATTAAGTTGTAAGTGTTTTCAATAGAATTCTGTCATATCTTTCACTCGCCAGTTTAATCACTGGCTAGGTGACCTTTGCCTGCAGCTGTAGCACTGTGGCATCCAATCCCACCAGATCTTGGAAGCTAAGCAGGGTTGGGCCTGGTTAGTAGTTGGATGGGAGACAACCTGGCAACACCAGGTGCTGTAGGCTTGGGAGAAGGACCCAGCATCCCACTTCCAAAAATCAACCCACCATTGAAAACCCTATGAATAGCAGAGAAGCACTGACAATATTGTTTTGCCTTTTGTACACAGGGTCTCTACAGGTCGGATACCTAACAACAACAAGGTGACCTTGCAAGAGTTACTCACCCTTTTTTCAACTTGATTTGCTCACATGTAAAATGAGAATAGTAAGAAAATAATAATAATACTGTGTAGGAGTTGCTGTGAACCAAGTTAGGTTGCTGTAAGAAAAATACTTAACAGTATCTTCCACATGGTAAGTACTCATAAGACACTAGCCATTGTTATCAATTGTTATTTATATCATGCTTTACTTTCATGATGAGAGGGTTTTAAGAAGCACATTTTACAGCTTCATCAGTTTTCTGAGTGCCTGTCTCCATCGCTTGATGCTAAAATCACTCTTTACTGAGGTGCGCCTTCTGCTACCCATCTGGTCCATTTTCCACTCCCCAGCTGCTCCCTTGACTCACTCTGCCAGGTCTTCATTTGTCAAACAGTCTTGCTGGCGACCCTAGCAGTTCTCCAACACCACTTTTATTGACTTCCTGCAATCCTGTGTCTTTGGCTGGGTTCGCCATTTCACTTAGCAACTGGATTGTTCTGGATATACCTGAAATGGTGGGGAACCTATAAAAATGATTCAATTAGCCCAATCCCAACAGACTTAGAAATTAGTTGGATGGGCAAGGATAAACACTCATTTTCAATGGGGAAGGATATTTAAAGGAAAAAGGTTTTAAGCAGTCAGTTTGTTGGTGGGTATCTTCCTGGGGAAACGACTTCTGCTGTCCTAGCGAAATGCATGCCTTAGAGAATGTTGATAATGAACACACAGATAACCAGAGCTTCTTTTTGCCTCCTCACTTAGGTTCTTATTTTCTTAGGGTATATGAGATGGAAAAGCAACAAATAACACATCTGGGCAAATTCAGTATGGCTGGATGACAAATCAGTATTTGGCCGAAACCCAGACAAGAAGCAGATATGACCTTATTTGGAATGAACTACTGGCATACAAAAGCAAATCTGAAATGCTGTCAAAGAGCAATTCAGTTATCATTACAATTTATTAATTAGAATTTTGAGTGATGAATTTTTTTTATATATACTTTTTGAGATAGGGTTTCATTATGTAGCCCAGGCTGGCCTTAAACTTACAATTCTCCTGCCTCAGCCTCTTGATTACAGGCGTGCACGCACTACCACACCCAGGGTGTGGTTACATTTTAAAATTTGATATCACTGTGCTGGGCCACCACCTGCTCTAAGCCCACTGCACTCCTTGTACCATGCACTGTTGTTGTTGTTAGGTGCCTTTGAGTCCAACTCATAGCGACCCTATGTATAGCAGATCGAAACACTTCCCAATTCTGTGCCAGGCACATGGTCTTATTTATGTTTGAGCCCATTGTTGCAGACACTGTGTCAATCCATCTGGTGGAGGGTCTTCCTTTTTTTTTTTGTTGAACTGCCACTCTCGCAAACATGATGTCTTTCTCCAGGCATTAATCTTACCTGACTACATTCCCGAAATATATAAGATGCCATCTGGCCATTCTTGCTCCCAAGGAGCACTCTGGTTGCACTTCTTCTAGGACAGATCTGTTGGTTCTTTTCGCAGTCCATGGTATATTCAATAGATGTCTCCAGCACCATAATTCAAAAGCATCAATTCTTTTCCTTTCTCCTGAAACAACTAGCCATTGAAAACCCTATGGATAGCAAAGAAACTGCCACAGATATCATGTTTGAAAAAAAGAAAAAAGAAAATTTTCACTTTCAGATACTAGTGCATTATTTTGGTCACTTTTCCAGCAGTTTCTAACAAGTTACTATTTTCTCTGCAAGTAATCATCACTGTTATTGATTCCTTCTATTTGCATACAGCAACACACAATGGTAACTTTTTTCTTTCCTTTTGGTTTTTTGGTTTTTTTGGGGGGAGGGGATTCTGTCATTTGTTTGTTTTGTCCAACCACCCTTGTAGCATGTAACAGCTGCTCTGTCTCTGGCGAGAACGTCTTCTGCCAGCATCTGACAAGGCAGGTCCACAATGTCTTGAATGTCTTGTAATCTGTTTATGGCTGAAGAAGAATGATGATAGTGGCTGTAGTTTATCTGCTACTTTTGTCATTAGGAGCTGTTGAGTCAGATCTGCCTCGCGCAACCCTATGTACAACAGAATGAAACACTCCTTCATTTTGTGCCAGCGCACAATGTTATTTATGTTAAAGCCCATTGTTGCAGACACTGCATCTAGTTGAGGGTCTGCCTTTTTTTTTCCATTGACCTGCCACTCTCCCAAACATAATGTCCTTCTCCAGGGATTGGTCCCTCGTGACAACATGTCCAAAATATGTAAGACACAGTCCAGTCATCCTTGCTTCCAAGCAGCACTTTGGTTGCATGTCTTCTATGACAGATCTGTTGGTTCTTTGGACAGTTGTGGTATATTCAATGTTCATCTCCAGCACTATAACTCAAAAGCATCAATTCTTCTGTCTCCCCTATTCAATGTCCGGCTTTCATAACCACATGCTGCAATAGAAAATACCATGGCACGAGTCAGTCACACCTTCATTTTCAACGTGACAGCTTTACTTTGCAACACTTTAAAGAGCTCTTTTGCAACAGCTTTTCCCAGCACGATGTGTCTTTGATTCTTAACTGCTGCTTCCATGGGTGTTGATTGTAGAACCAAGTAAAACCAAATCTTGGGGAAATGCAATCTTTTCTCTTTTGCTTGGTAATCTTTTTTCATTACCCTCTGTTTTATTATCTTTGAACACACAACCAGATGATGTGCACAGAATGTGGTAATCTGTAGCACTTCTCATTCACTTGTGGCCTCCATTGTCAGTGACCTGAGTCTTTCCTGTGTTCACATTCTGTGAGTATTTTTTCAACAGATTAATTTGTAATTAGTTAGTAAGCCATGTCATCAAAGGTAAAGAGGGCTTCTGGTAATTTTATATGTCCAAATACCTGACTTAAGATAAAGGAGCAGCACATTAAATTGTATTATTTCCCATTTGGGGTATAACATGGAATAATTCAGTAAAATGTTTTTGACACATATTTTTAGAAGAAACCCTGCATATAGGATCCATACCTTCATTTAAAACCACTGAGAATGATTGCAATCGAAAGCAAATATTTTAATATATTTTTATTTTATTCCTATGAACTCAAAAACTATAAATTCTTTCATTTTAAATTTTTGTTAATATGAACAAAATGTTTATTCTGACAGTTTTCAAAGTATGTCCTCTTCATTTTTATTGTATTTGAACTAAAAATGTTATATCACATTTTTTTGATTCTTTGTTCTTTCCCATGGAATTTGAAAATGGTGAAGTCGAAGTTCTGCTTTTAATTTGTTCTCATAAGATACGAAGGCTGCAGCCATACCATCCTGGCATCAGATTCCTGCAGATCTTGGAAGCTAAGCAGGGTTAGGCCTGGTTAGGACTTGGATGGGAGACCACGAGGGAACATGAGGTGCTGTAAGATTGGGAGAAGGACATGGCAACACACTTCCCCAAACCAATCAGCCATTGAAAACCTTATGAATAGTAGAGAAGCACTGACAATAGTGCCAGGCATGGCACAGTGTCGGGAGTGTTTCATCTGTTGTACATTAGATCTCTATGAGTCAGACCTGACCCAATAGCACCTAACAACAACAACAACAACAACATAAGATAGGAAGGCCTACATAAGACTTTTTCCTAAAAGACTTATAAATTAAATGTCGTTGTTGTTGTTAGGTGCTGTCAAATCTGACTCATAGGGAACCTACATACAGCAAAACAAAACACTCCCAAACAATGTGTCATGGCCGGCACTATGTCAGTGCTTCTCTGCTGTTAAGAGGGTTTTCAATGGCTGATTGTTTTCCAGATGGCTTCAGGAGTGGCCTGCCAGGTCCTCCTCTTGTTTTGTGGTGCTTGAGTTTCAAACCCAGGGCCTCAGAACACAGAGTAAGGATCCTCCCAACTGAGCTAAACACAGCCCATAAATTAAATGGCATTAAGTAACTAAAAAATACAGTTTTGGCTATTTTATTTAATTCTATAGATTCTATTGTTGTTGTAGTTGGGTCCTGTTGAGACAGATCCAACTCATAGTGGTTCTATGTACAGCATAATGAAACACTACCCAACATTGTGCCATGCACACAATCTTTTTGTGTTTAAGCCCAGTGTTGCAGGCACTATGTTTCTTCTCGTTTTGAGTCATGCCACATCAGCAAAAGGAAGTTTCAAGGACTTTACTCCATTCCTGTCATTAAGGTTGACTCTGAGCAAGCAACTTTTCCCCAATCATTTCTTGAATGCTTTCCAGCCTGTGGGATTCATTTTCCCATATTATATTTGACAGTATTTTTCTGCTATTCCTAGGGTTTTCAATGGCTAATTGTTTCAGGAGTGGGCTTCAGGGTCCTTCTCCCTACTTTTTCTTAGTCTGGAAGCTCAGCTGAAATCTGTCAACCCTGGGTGGCCCTGCTGGTATCTGAAATACTGGTGACATAGCTTTCAGCCTCACAGCAACACACAAGCCCCCACAGCATGACAAGCTGACAGACACATGGAGACGATAAATGCTAGTACACCAAAAATAGTGTAATTACTGTTTTACCCTATACTATTTTCATGGACTGAATTGTGCCCCCCCCTTCATTTGTAGAGCCCTAACTTACTATGTTTGCAAATAGGAAGTAATTGATGTTAAATGTGATCAAAACGGTGGCGCCCTAATCTAATAGGACCGGTGTTCTTATTAGAAAGGAAGAGATGCCAGGAGGGTTCGTGGAAAGGTAACACCACATGAGGACACGAGAAGGTGGCTGCCTAGAAGCCAAGCAGAGTCCTCACTGGAAACTAACCCTGCTTGCACTTTGATCTTGGACTTTTAGCCTTTGCAACTGTGAAAAATAAACTGTTGTTGAAGACACTCAGTCTGTGGTATTATGTTTCAGTAGTTTGAATGGCCTAACACAATTCTTATTTGAATTTTTATCAACATTTGTTTGCTCAGAATGGATGAGATGGTTGGGTTATTGAAGTTATTTAGCTAATATCCTCTTTATAAAAATCATAATAACTTAGTCCAACACTTTACTCTTATAATAATAAGTACATATTTTACTTGACTACAATTCCAACATTTAGAGACATTTTACTCAATATTATTTCTAGAATACTTGCTTATATTTGGAAATAAATATTCAGCTAATAAGAAATAGAAGAGACATGCTTTAGCGCTGTCACTGGCATTGTTTCTGATTAGATGTTAGATTTATCTGTGCAATTACGTTACTATTGATAAACACCATTGTTGTTAGGTGCCGTGGAGTCGGTATCCGACTCATAGCGACCCTCATAGGGTTTTCAATGGCTGACTGTTTCAGGATTGCCTTGGGAGTGGATTGCCAGGCCCTTCTCCCATTTTTGTGGTGCTGGGAATTGAACTTGGGACCTCAGAGATTGCAGCGCAGCACTCTACCAACTGAGCTAAATCCCAGCCCTTGATAAACACTATAGGGTTGCAAAATAGAGTGGTAAAACGGGCAAATTAAACCCATCGGACTTCCAAAGATTGAGGTCCAGCAGAGACAAATAACAGATCAGAACCCAATATTGATCCCAAAGCTAAACTTTGATGTATCCCTAAGTTTGATGCATCCCTAAATTTGGTGATTTCTGTTAAATCAGTTAGAGCTGGGGCTGTAACTCAGTGACAGAGCACTTGCCTAGCATGCACAAAACCCTGAGTTTGATCCTAAGCACTATTTTAAAAAATATATAAAATGCTAACAAACGACCCCCCAAAAAAAAAACTAATTAAAGTAAAAAATTCCTAAATGAGCACCCAAAGACCGGAAACTCACAACTTGTTTGGGAATGTGATATCATTTTTAAAATAATTTTATGATCTGAAAACTTTTACAGCTTCGTTGGGACGTCTGTAATAAAACAAAAACAAAACCAGGCTGTGTCTGGGGGTTCTACACTAGATTAGCTCCATGCATGACTTCCATCACCTGTGATGAGCTTACTCTCTGAAGCTTTCACTCCCAGTGTATCTGCCCCTCAGACCTAATGAAGTCAGCCTGAATGCCCTGGACCTCTCGAAGTGATGGAGTGAGATCATTATACTGCAATTAGGCAACAGCTTCAGGGAGGATTCGCCCTCATTCCTGGAAGAGCACAAGCAACTGTCCAGCAGTTTAACTTGATGGTTATGCCAGTATAGAATGTGTGCTTTTGATGAATTGCCTTTTCTTTTTCATTTAGTTGAAACTATTTGTAAATTTCTCTTGAGGCTTCTTTTATAACCAGTGTGTTATCTAGATGTAAAATGCTTTTTTTTTTTTTTTTTTTTTTTTTGCGGTACTGGGGGTTGAACCCAGGGCCTTGCACCTGCATGCTTTGCAAGTGCTGGACCACTGAGCTGCACCCCCAGCCCATTGTTTTACTTTTTGAGACAAGGTCTCACTAAGTTATGCAGATTGCCTCTGGTCTTGAACTTGCAATACTCCTGCCTCTGCCTCCTGAGCCAGTGGGATTACAGGTGTGCACCATTGCACCTGGCAATGAAGGGCATTTTTAATATCCAAATATTTCAGAAATTTCAAGCTATCTTTGTGTGGCTGATTTCTTGTTGAAGAGCATTGATGTAGAGCATATTTTATACGATTTCTATTCCTTTAAAATTGTTAAGGTGTATTTTATGACCTAGAATGTGGTCCATCTTGCTGAAAGTGTCATGTAAGCTTGAAAAAATACCTATATCCTGGTATTGTTGGATGGAGTATTCTGTAAATGTCAAGTTGAATGATGGTGCCGCTCAGATCAACTACATCCTTTCTGATTTTCTGCGTACTCCATCTGTAAATTACTGAAACGGAAGTGTTTAATTCACCAACTATATTTTGTCTATTTCTCTTTACATTTCTATTAATTTTTACCTTATGTATTTTGATGCTCTGTTGTTTGATGCATACACACTTGGGATTATTATATCTTCTTGGAGAATTCACCTTTTTATCATTTTCAAATGTCCTTTTTTATTTCTGATAATTTTTTTTGTCCTAGAGTCAGTTTTGTGAGAATTCAATGCAGTTACTTCTGTTTTCTTGATTAGTATTGGCATGATATGTCTTTTTCTACCCCTTCACTTTTAACCTATACGAATCTTTAAATTTAAAGAGTTCCTAATCGACCAAATGGTTTTTTAGCTTTTTAATCCAATCTGACAATTTTTGTCTTATTTAATAAATTCAGAGCATTAACATGTACTAGTTATCTATATAGTTAGATTAATATCTACCCTACCATGGTTGTAACTGCTTTCTTCCTTCCTTTCCCTCTTTTCTGTATTCTCTGGGTTTTTTGTTTGTTTTGTTTTGTTTTGTTTTGTTTTGTTTTTTGAGACAGGCTCTCACTTTGCAGCTAAAGGTGGCATTGAGTTTGCTATGTAGCCCCATGCTGACTTGAACTCCCAATCCTCTTGCTCAGCCTCACAAGTGCTGGGATAACAAGAGTACCAGCACACTCATCTTTCCTTCTCTGACTTTAAATGAGCATTTTGTATGACCACATTTTCTTCCCTATCTTAGTGTACTAATTATACTTTATTTTAAAAAATTAGCAATTGCCCTAGAATTGCAATATACATTTACAGCTTATCTAAATCTACCTTCAAACAGCACCTTAGCATAGCTTCCTACTCTGTACTCCCTGTTCCCTTTATCCCTTGTAACATTGCTGTTGTTCACTGCATTTTTTCATATTCTATAATCATCCACTACCTTATTACTGTTGTTATTTAAACAATTGTCTTTTAGACCAATGCAGAATACCAAAAACTAAAAAAAAATCTTCATTTATTCCTTCTCTACTACTCTTCTTTCTGTAGATTCATGTATCTGACGTATATAATTTTCTTCTCCATGAAATTTTATTTTTAGATTTTTTGCTGGGAAGGTATGCTGGCAATGAATTCCCTTAGTTTTCATGTTATTGAAAAAATCATCATTTGTCCTTCATTTTTGAATGATAATTGCACTAGATATGGAAGTCTATATTTTTTCTTCCTATGTTTTAAGTATTTCACTCTATTCTGTGCATTTTGTATGATTTCTGATGAGAAGTCCTGTGTAATTATCTTTGTTCTACAGGTAAGTTTTTTCTTTTAACAATTGCCATTGGCTTTCTTCAGTTTGAACATGATATGGCTAAGTGTAGTTTTTTGTGTATACTTCTGCTAGTGTTCTCTGAGTTTCTTGGATTTATAATTCTGTCATTATTTTTGGCAAATCCTCTCCCTTTATTACCTCAAATATTTCTTTTGCTCTTGTGTCTTTCTTCTCTTTCTGGTACTTCAATTATACGTAGTTATGATTTCTGGAAACTTCCCACTGTTTCAGGGCATTTTATTGTGTTTTTAAAAGTTGTTGTGGGGGGGGATTTGTTGTTGTTGATTTTGGGGGTTTTTTTTTTTTTGCATGTCAGTTTGGAAATCAACCTCTCTGTGTTGAGTGTACTGATGAGCCCATCCAAGGCATTCTTCATTTCTGTTACAGTGCTTTGGACTTGTAGGAGTTCCTTTTTGATTGTTAGAGTTTCCATCTCTCTGCTTATATTATCCATCTATTCTTGCAAGGTATCTTCTTTGTCCATTACAGTCTCTGACATATTAATCATAGTTATTTCACATTCCCTGTCTGATCATTTTGAAATATGTATCACGTCTGAGTCTGGTCTGGTTTTGATGCTTCCTTTTTCTCTTCCATCTGTGTCTTTTTTTTTCTTTCCTTACCTATTTGCATGTCTTGTAACTTTTTAGTGGAAGCCAGACATGATGTGTTGGTTAAGAAGAATAAGGGAAAAGCTTTTAGTGTTAGATTTCATGTTAACTCTGATTTGAAGTTGATCTGTGTCCATTAACAGGTGTCAGAGGACCCAAATTTGTCTAATGTCTTTGGTTTTTTTCTCTCCTATTGTCTTTGGCGGCTAGGATTTAGCTCAGTTGGTAGAGCACTGCTCTGCAGTCTCTGAGGTCCCGAGTTCAATTCCCAGCACCGCAAAAATGGGAGAAGGATGTGGCAACCCACTCCCAAGGCAATCCTAAAACAATCTGCCATTGAAAACCCTATGAGGGTCGCTATGAGTTGGACTCGACTCCAGGGCACCTAACAACAACAACAATTGTCTTTGGGCTTCCATGTAACCTTTGAGCTCTTTAAATAGAACAATGACCTTTCAGTTCTTTCAGCTGTGTGGGCACAGAAGATAACATGCAAGAATAGATTGGTAATGAAAGCAGATAGATGGAAAATCTAGTATGTATATACAATGTATAAAGATGTAAGACTTACCAAAAAATAACATAAAGAGGGACAGAGCTGTTTAGAAACAGAGTTTTTGTGTTTTATTTAAGCTAAATTGTTAAAAATCCAAATTAGATTGTTATAAATTTAGGCTGTTAAGTGTAATCCCCATGGTAACTACAAAGAAATACCTAAAGAATATACATAAAGGAAATGAGAAGAGAATCAAAATGATTTACTATGAAAACAAAATGCAAAAGAAGTCAGTGACAGACAAAAAAGCAAAAAAGTATAACACATATGTTAAAAAAATAGAAAAATGATAAAAAGTCCTTCCTTTTCAGTACTTTAAATGTGAATGAATTCAACTTTCCAATCAAAGGTCAGTAATTGGTAGGATGGATTTTCAGAAATCACAATCCATCTATATGCTGTTTATAAGGACTCCCTTTAGCTCCAAAGACACAAATTGGCTGAAAGTAAATAAATAGAAAAAGACACTCCATGCAAATAGTAACCAAAACGAACCTGGAGTGATTATGCTAATATTAGACAAAACATACTTTAAGGGAAAAATAGGTACAGGAGAAAAACAAGGACATAGTGTATTGTGTGGGCGCTGGGATTTAGCTCAGTTGGTAGAGCACTGCTCTACAGTCTCTGAGGCCCCAGGCTCGATTCCCAGCACTGCAAAAATGAGAGATGGAGGACATGGCAATCCACTCCTGAGGCAATCCCGAAACAGTCAGCCATTGAAAACCCTATGAGAGTTGCTATGAGTTGGACATGACTTGATGGCACCTAACAACAACAACAATAATGTATTGTGTAAAAATAAGTTCATCAAGAAGAAAGGATAATCAGAACATGTATACACTTAACATCACTGCCACAAAATATACAAAGCAAATGTTGCAGAATTAACAGGAAATAGCACTACAATAATAGTTGGAGACTTAATACACACTTCCAATTCTAGAAAGAACATGTAACAAGAAGATAAGTAACAAAATAGAGGACTTGAACAACACTTATAAAACAATTAGACACTAGAGCACTCCATCAAACAACAGAATACACATTTCAAATTAGAACATTCTCCAGGACATAAAATATGTTAGACACAAAATAATCTTGATGAATTTTAAAAGATTGAAGTCATATGAAGTATCTTCTCTGAAAGCAATATCATGTAGCTAGAAATCAAAAATGGAAGGGAAACTCACAAATAGATGGAAATTAACAATAATCTTAAATGAATAATCATTCAAAGAAAACTTACACATAAATAAAAATAGAAATTATCCAGAAATGAAAGAAATGCAAGTAAACACAGCAAAACTCACAGTATGCAGTGAAGGTGACATGGAAAATTTTCTTAGAATAAAATGTATAGCTGTAAATGCCTACACTGTGAAGGAAGAAAGATCTGAAATCAACAATCTAACTTTGAGAAACTAGAAAAAATACCTAAATCCAAAGCTAAGAGAAAGTGAAGTAATAAAGATCAGAATAAAAGTAAGTGAAATATAGAATAGAAAATAGAATCAATGAAACCAAAAATTTGTTATTGAAAAGATTAATAAAATTAACAACACTTTAGTGGAACTGGTGAAGATAAGTAAGAGAGAAGTTGCAAATAACCAAAATAAAAGAAATGAAAATAAGGACACTACTACTAACCCTAAAAAATCAAAAGGGTCAATAAAGAATACTGTGAACAGCTGCACACAAAAAGTTATATTTCCTACTTGAAGCAGAAAGATTTCTAGCAATACAGAAATTATTTAAACCAAATAAAAGAGAAACAGAAAATGAAGGCTTTATGGTCCAGAAGTACATCTATATCTACATGCAAAAGAATGAATTGGACTCCTCTCTCACACCATAAGTAAAAATTGATTCAAAACTGATCAGCAGCTTAAATATAAGAGCTAAAACTACAAAAACTCTGAAGATAAAACACGGACAAATCTTCACGATATTGGACTTGATAATGGTTTCATAAATATGTTGCTGAAAACAGCAACAAAAGAAAAATAGATAAATAGGACTTAGAGGAATTAAAAACTTTTATGCACAAAAGGGCATTATCAAGAGAATGAAAAACTCATAGAATGGGAGAAAATAGAACTCTGAAGATGCACATGGAGGGAAAAATTTAAAACATTTCTGGATCATTGTATTGTCTGGGCAGAGCATAAAGATATTGATTAGCATTGGCTATTGTTAGGTAAACTACACAGGTTAAAATTTCTAGTTTAATCATTAAAAGAATGAAAATGGACCACATGCCTTTTAACTTAGTAGAGTGAAAAATGCAGTAAATCAAAAGGAGTTTCAAGGAGGGAGAGAAGAAACAGAAAAGTGGGACAAAGAGCAAAAACTAAGATGATACCAGTCACGTGATCAAAATCAATGTAAATGAGCTTTCTGGAGAAAATATGTGTTCAGACTGTGTTAAATTTTGATCCTCCTGAAGCTGTACCACTGTGGTATCCGATTCCCTCAGATCTCAGAAGCTAAGCAGGGTCAGGCCAGGTTAGTACTTGGATGGGAGAATTTCTGGGAACATCAGGTGCTGTAGGCTTGGGAGAAAGACCCAGCAGCCTACTTCCAAAAATAAATAAAACAAACAACAACAACAACAAAAAGAAAAAACAGTCATTGAAAACCCTATAAATAGCAGAGACGCACTAACAATACTGTTTTGCCTTTTGTATGTAGACTAGCTATGAGTCAGACACCGGCTCAAGGGCACCTAACAACAACTACAACAATGTTTTAATCCAGTTACTTATTGTATAACTGAGACATCTAAAATTACAAAAGACAGAAAGCTTGGAAGGTCTAAAGCAAAATATGGAAAAGAGATGTATCAGGCAAATACTAACCCAAGAAGACCTTGTTAGATATAGTGCCCTTGTACAAATATAGTCGGGCTGGGATTTAGCTCAGTTGGTAGAGCACTGTATTGCAGTCTCTGAGGTCCCGAGTTCAATTCCTAGCACCGCAAAAATTGGGGAAGGGCCTGGCAATCCATTCCCAAGGCAATCCCAAAACATTCAGCCATTGAAAACCCTATGAGGGTCACTATGAGTCGGATACTGACTCAACGGCACCTAACAACAACAAATATAATTGGAAATGATACATCACAACATATAGATAAAAGCATCAATTTACCAGGAGATTACGTATAATCTCCTAAAATAATGTCAAATTTAACATCTTTTAGCCATTATCCATTCTCATAGTTAGATTTTGCCATACCTCTTCACATAATTTTGCACCAAGTATACCAACAATTATAAGATGAGACTTGAACAAGGTAACTATCACACTTGACTGGTAGATATATTTACTATATAATCAAGTGGTGTTATAAAATATTTTCATAAGCAATAATGCAATATTGCTTACTAAAATTCTTGAGCCATTGCAAAAGTGGTTGTTGTTAGGTACTGTGGATTCAGTGTCCAACTCCTAGTGACCCTATGTACAACAGACAAAACACTATTGTGCTTCTCTGCTATTCACAGGGTTTTCAATGGCTGATTGTTTTCTAGGAGTGGGTTGCTGGGTCCTTCTCCCAAGCCTATAGCATCTGGTGTTCCCAGGCGATCTCCCATCCAAGTACTAACCAGGGCTGACCCTGCTTAGCTTCCGAAATCTGACAGGATAGGATACCACAGTGGTATGGGTGCAGGCACAAAAGTGGTAGAATAGCATTTATAAATTCCTGATCTTAAAAAAACATGTATTCCAACCAGGTGCAGTGGTGCAAGTCTAATCCCAGTGACCCAGGAGATAGAGGCAAGAGGAGTGCAAGTTTGAGGCCAGAGGAGCCTGTGTAATTTAGGAAGACTGTCCCAAGGCAAAAAATAATAAAGGGGCTAGGGTGCAGCTCCACGGTAGAATACTTGCAAAGTATGTGGGATGCTCTGTGTTCAGATCCCCAGTACTGAAAAGCACACCATGTGCTTCGTAAGTAATAATGTTTAAAAGAAATGAACAAAGAACCCAATTTAAGAAGTTAGTAAAAAACCGATAAAATTAAGTGAGACAGAAGGAAATAAATACTAAAGAATGAAAATGAAGGAACAGAAAGCAAAGATGTAGTCAAGACAATCAATTAACAAAAGTAGGCTTTGCTAAGCAGATTACAAAATTCAAAAATCTCTGGCAAGATTGGTCGGAAATAAAAATAGAGAGAAAGGGAGGCAGGAAGAGAGAGGGGGAGGAGGAGGAAAGTAGGAAGGTAGGTAAATACCAATAACTTGTATCAGGAATGAGAAAGGAGGCCTCACTGTGAATGTTGTAGACACTGAAAGGATTAGAATGGTATTATGACTATGCCAATACACATTGGATGAAGTGGATGCATTCTCAGAAATACATAGCTTACCAAAGCTGACTACCCAAAGAAGAAATAGAAAAACAATGATGTAATATTAACTTGTGAAATTTAATAGCTAATTTAAAAATTACCACAAATAAAATATCAGGGTCAGACAGTTTTATGGGTGAATTCTTCTGAATATTTAAGGACTAGATGATTCTTCTTCTGCAAAATCTCAGAGCAGGAAAGAGGCATAACCTTGACAGCAAAACCAGGCAAGGACAAGGAAGAAAGAAATTATGATCTCAAACATGACTGGAGATGCACAAAGCCTTTCGCAGAATATTTGCACATTGAATCTAGACACCAAAATAATACATATAATTGAACTAGGGTGAGTTTATTCCTGAAATACAAGATTAGACCAACATTAGAAAATCTATTAATGAAATTACTGAAGTGAGTCCAAGTTCGTGTAGAACTTTCCAGTACAAACAGTGCTGAAATCAAACCGTAGGCTGATGGGATGTAATCTGGGGAACCAAAGCATCTCTACAGAACAAAAACCATCTAAACAAACATGAGCAGGGAAAATCAGACAGAAAAAGACATCTTGGTTCAGCTCTGTGAAAATCAGGAACTTATGTGCAATAACAGATTCCAGTCAATGAAAAAGTAGACCACACACTGGGAGAAGATACTGAACTTATAGTCACAATGTGAAGAATCTGAACCAAAGATTTATAAATATCTCTTATGAATCCATAGGAAAGATGAAAAAATAATAGGAAAATTAACAGACAAGAACAGATATTTCAAAGAGAAGTGCACTGGAAAGACCGTGTCCCTGAAAATTCACTTATTGACATTCTAGCCCCCACAGTGATAGTGCTTGAGTTGGGGTCTTTGGGAAAGATGAGGCCGTGATAATGGATTAGAGCCCTTATAAAAGGGACCCCAGGGAGTTCTCTTGCTTTCTTTCTGCTATGAGAATACAATGAGAAGCCAGCAGTTGGTAACTTGGAAATAGGCTGTCACCAGAGCCTGGTGATGCTGCCACCTTCTTGCTGGACTTCCACCCTCCCAAACAGGGAAAAATTGACTTCTGCTGCTTATAAGCCACCCATTAACTATATTATATATGTTATATATAACTATTATATATATGTAAATATATATGATTATATGTATTTCCATATTAACATATTTGCCTAGAAAACAATATATGTAAAATGATGTTATAGATTTACATATATAATTATTACATATGTATATATAATAATATATACTTCCACAAACCAATAATTTTATTGGTTTTTTACTAACTTTTTAAATTGGGTTCTTTGTTCATTTCTTTTAAGCATTATGAAAGCTTATTATAAGCTCCCAAATTGATTAAGACAAGAAATGAAAGCCAATGACTCACACATATGCAAAAACATCCTCAAGTTTACTAGTAATCAAGGAAATACAAATAAAAGCATAAATTAAAAGGTTGGACAATACCAGGTAATGATTTGAGAAGTGGATGTGCTCATATCTCATTATGGTATGTAATGTGGTTAAAACTATTTGGTAAAATAATTTGTTTTTAAGCAAAAAAACTGAATCTCTCTCCATATAATTATATATAAATATATATTATATATAATATATAATACGTAATGTATTATATGCTGGTAGCCGTTGTGGCAACCCATCCCATCAGATCTCAGAAGCTAAGCAAGTCAGGGAACACCAGGTGCTATAGGCTTGGGAGAAGGACCCAGGAACCTAATCCCAAAAACACAATCAGCCGTTGAAAACCCTGTGAATAGCAGAGAAGCACTGACAATAATGTATTGCCTGTCATATGTAGGGTCACCATGAGTTGGACACAGACTCCAGGGCACCTAACAACAACAATGTATTAAATATTTGGGCTGGGTTTAGATTAGTTGATAGAGTGCTGCTTTGTACTGTCTGAGGCCCTGGGTTCAATCCTCAGAATGGTAAAAATGAGAGAAAGACTAGTAGCCCACTCCCAAAACAATCCTGAAATAATCAGCCACCGAAAACCCTATGAATAGCAGAGAAGCACTGACATAGTGCTGTGCATAGCACAGTGTCGTGTTGGGGAGTGTTTTGTTTTGTTATACTCAGGGTTCCTATGAGTCAGATCTGCGTTCACGGCACCTAATAATAACAAAAGCATTCCATATATATATATGTATATATATGATAATATGTATTTCCATATTAACATATTTGCCTAGAAAACAATATATGTAAAATAATGTTATATATTTACATATATAATTATTACATATATAATAATATATACTTCCACATTAACATAGTTACCTAGAAAAAATGATGTGCATCCTGTAAAAAGTATTCAATTTTCATAGCTCATAATAGCAAAAAAGAAAATAAATCTAGATATAAGCCAGGCGCAGTGGTACATGCCTGTAATTCCAGCATCTTGGGGGCCTGAGTCAGGAGGATGACAAGTTTGAAGTCTTAGGCAACCTGTACAACTTAGCAAGAACTTGTCTCAAAACAGAAATAAAAAAGGGTAGTGGTGCAGTCAGTGGTAGGGCACTTGCCTAGCATGGACTAAGCCCTAGGTTCAACCCTTAGTACTGAAAAAAAAAAAAAAAAACAACTAGAAATAAACTTTCTGTGTGTTAAAAGTAGACCAAATCAATACGTTTGGTATGTTCCACAATGCAGCAGGAAAAAGTGAAAAAAACAAAAACAATCACAGTTAAAATATCAATCAGTATTGATGTTTCAAAAAGTTAGTTCTGCATGAAAAAGAAAACAACTTTTCTAAGGATACCTAACATGTGATTCCATTTATGTAATAAAGTTCAAAAAGCCAAGTCATACATTATTTAGAAAAACACACATATATGGTAAACCTAAGAAAGAAAAGTAAGGAAATGATGGGTTACATATGGCAGAAGGGAGACAGATGCAGCTGGGGAAGAGCACAAGTAAGACTCCAGAGGACATAAGGACATTCTTTAGTCTTTAAAATGGACATACACATTGTATACCTTCTTTTGTACATGTGATATAGTTTATGCTTTTTTTAAAGGTCATTTACAGATTCTGATATACAGATTACATCCAGTCATCTGGAGAGAAGATGAAATTCTCTTGGTCCAAAATTTATCTTCTGGGCAAGTAGCCAACATGGAAGCAATCATCTGTGTTGGAAGATAGGACAAGACATGGGGTAGGAAGAAGAGAACATATTGTATTAATTTTCTAGGGCTGCTATAACAAATTACCATAAACTCAGTGCTTAAGACAAGAGAGTCTCTCGCAGTTCTGAAGGCTAGAAATCTAATATCAAGGTGTCAGCAGGGTCGTGCTCCCTCTTTGCTCTGGCGGAAGATCTTTCATCATTTCATGTAGCTTTTAGCATTTGCCAGTAACCCTGAGCATTCCGAGATCGGTAGAAGAATTATCCCAATCTTTGCCTGCATCATCATGGGGTTTTCTCTCTGTGTGTCTGTTTTCTCTTTTCATAAGGACATCAGGCATTGGATAAGGACCCACCCTACCCAGTAGGACCTCATTTTAACTAATTACATTTGTAAAGACCTTGTTTCCAAATAATGTCACTTTCTGGGTTTCTGATCGAACCTGAGTTTTGAAAGGACACCATTTAACCCAAACCAACCCATTATAATTATTTAACTAAATTATACAGTGGATCTCCTCCGAAAGAATTCTGTCTTTATCTTAAGCTAAGTGGCTCAAACTGTAGCCAGCCTGTAGAATAACATTTTTTTCTCATAAACCTGAAAGAGTGATTTAAATGTCTTAAACACATGTACACCTGATTCGGAAGTTCCACTCAATTTGACTCATGAGAAAATCAACATAAACTGGGCATACATAAACCAAGGGCCCACCTGGTATTCTTGCAGGGAATCACTTTTGACTTGAATTCTGATGTTGGAAGCAAAAGTTCAAATGTCCTTTTGGGGAATGTAAAGTTGACATGCATTCTAGCCGAGCTTTGCCTGTAGGATTTGTGGCTTAAAAGGTACATGCTTCCATATGGATTTACACTGCCCCATATTATTGCTTGTCCTATGAAGTTATGTACACTTTTCTCTGGGCAGGCTAGGAAGAATTGGTATGTGGGCATGGAGGGTTGTTTGTAGCTCATCCTAAGGGAAAAATTGAAATGTAATTGAGATGGGGAAACCAACACAGTCCAGGTGACCTGTTCATCCCATGATATTACAAAGCATAACCTAGCATAACCTACTCTGTTGTAATCATCTCATGGGGCATGGGCGGCAAGCTCACATTCCTGCAGGCAGAGCTACTGTTCTATCTAGAAGGTTTCCACAAATCCAAGCAACTGGAACTAGATCTACATCAGATGGAATTTGGTACCTGGGGAGACAGACCTTACACTTTCTGGGGCCATGTGGCTCTGCCCAAGTGCTGGGCAGGTTAGAGCACATTCCCATTAGGAAGCAATGAGCTGGCACCTTGAGGTCAGCAGCAGGTGGGAGCAAGGTGGGGAAACACCCAAAGACCCCCCTAATGATGAGTATACACCTGAGCTCAATGTCTCTAGGCATCTAAAGGGTAGGATTATAATTATAAGCAATTCTGTGGGTTCATCCCCCATTTATCTTGGAATGCTCAGTTTAGCAGTCACAGTCTGGTCAGGAGACAGAAACCAAACTGGTTTTCTTCACAGAGACAACTAAGGATAAAGAATTTTTAACTACATATTGGGTCTGCAGCCATAGCAACCTTGCATCTAGTTCCACCTGACCTCAGAAGCTAAGCAAGGTCAGCGTGGCTAGTCTGTGGATGGGAGACCACCTGGGAATAGCAGGTGCTGCGGGCTAGAGAGAAGGACCTGACAGCCCACTCCCCAAACAATCCACTATTAAAAACCCTATGAATAGCAGAGAAGCACTGACAATGGTGCCAGGTGTGGCACAGTGCTGGAGAGTGTATCATTCTGTTGTGCATAGGGTCACTATGAATCAGACCCAACTCGATGTTACCTAACAACAACAACAACTGCAAACTGAAGAAGTGAAAAGGCAAAAAGAGAACACCAAGATGTCACGGAAGTAGAACAGCAGGAAGCAGAGGAACACACAGAAGAGGCTGGGGTTATTGAAACATAGGGGTCCTAAGCCAGTAAAGCCCACACCAATGAGGAGAGGATGTTGGGAGTGGGGTTGGTGCCTCTGAACTGAGAGGAGGGTCCACCTCTGAAGAGGTGCACTGGCAAGCTGGGGCTGGTATCTGGGGGTGGCACAGGAAAGGCTGTTTTTGTGAATGTTGGGAAAACTGCAAACAAGACTCCTGCTATTGTTCTAGAAGCAAACAGGGCTGCCAGTGTGGAAAAGCAAGGCAGGGGCAAGAAGCAAATAGGAAGGAGCAGGCCCTGCCCCCTCCAGCCTGGTGGTTTTCTGCTGAGGACCGACAGAGAGCAGCTGGAGAGCAGAAGTGAGTCCTGGCCCCAACTCACAAAGATGAGAATGGAAGGGAGAGCTGGGAGCTGGGAGACAATAGCTCTGCAACCAGTCTGGGACACCATGGCCACACAGTGTCCAGATACATCCTCCTACACACTTTCCATATATTGCTTAAACAACCTTATGACTCTCCCTGAAAAAATGCAGCTACCCACATATCTGGCTCTCCCCCTAAAATGAGGAGAGCCCAAATCTCAAGAGTCCGTGTGCCTGTCTCTGAGTAATTTGCATCTAGGGTCCTGACAGAACTCAAGGCATCCTGGATGGGGAAGCAGAATGGTGTGTTTGCCAAGGGACTTCTTTGATCTTAACAGGTTTTTATATACAATTCGAATGTTTTTCTCGGTGATTCTCTTTCTGCTCTTTATTGCCCTCAGGGATCAAAAAGGACTACTCTAATACCTGTAAAAACGTCGCATGGCCCATGCATTCTGGTGAATGAAAATGCTGGGCTGAAATTTCCGACCGTGAACTCACCTCTATCTTGGCAGAACTTCTAAAATTAAGTGATTCTTTCCTAAGGTAATCTGAGGTTCTTATGACCACTGAGCCCCTTGGAGCTCATAAAAGGACAAATATGAAAAGAGAGTTGTTCCCTAACAGCAAATAGTTCTAAAAATTATTTCCATATGCTATAACTTAAAAATTTGAAAACATTCACTGTTAAAGGAAGGCAGAAAACTGGCAGCCTGACTACCGGCCCCACTCATTTTGTTTGGTGAGCACAGTGTCTTCCTTTATTTTTTAAAATGAATCTGAATGTCCATGTTGGAGCATGTGGTTTTCAATTTGTCACAGTCACCACAAGTCCCTAGCATCTCATTCGGCAATGTACATGACTTGTCTATTACTTGCATGCAGATTTTTCAGCTAAATTAATATTGATGGCCTTTTATTCTTTTCCTTTTCAAGCAGACTGTATTAGCAACCATAGGATCATGAAACTAGAAGACATCAGACACACACTCTTGCCTTTAAACAGCAAAATCTGTGATCCTTGATGAAACTTAAGTACAAAGGGGTACTGTCCCTAGAAGTCACCATATCAGAACTCCAAGAAGAGATCTAATTGAAGAGCAGTTCGATGGATATATACAAGGTGTGATCAAAAGTTACGGTGAATGTTTAAATAAAAAATATTACAGTAAAAGACACATTGCCATGAATTGCCCTCAAAATTCACCCCCTGACTCTTCAAATGCACTTATCTCATTCTTCTCGCCACTTTCTGAAGCAGTTCTGGATGTCTTATTTCCTAAGTGTCTTTAGTTGCACTGTTGTGGCTTCTTTGATGTCCTGAATCAATTCAAAATGTTTACCTCTCATGGTCATTTTGACTTTGGGGAAGAGCCGGAAGTCACACAGTGCCAGATCTGGTGAATAAGGTGGATGAGGACATACTGTAATGTTTTTATTTAACAGCAACTGCTGTACCAGATGCAATGTGACATGGAGCACTGTCATGGTGGAAGATGAAATTAAAGACATTTATGAGAGAGGACTTCCAGAACTGCTTCAGAAAAAGGCAAGAACAATGGGATAAGTGTGTTTGAAGTCAGGTGAAGTATTTTGAGGAGGGTTAATGTGTCTTTTACTATAATAATTTTTAAAATTTAAACATTCACCATTCACATCTCATATTTTAAGCAGGTCAAAAGAAAATATGAAACCCATTTGGTGTGGATTTTCAGCTCACCTAAGCAAAATATGTGATGTCACAAATTAACGTATTCCACACTCAGACAGGCAAATTTTTTATTAACAATATAAAAATTAATCTCCTTAGTGACCTACTATGTTCCTATCTCTTAGGATTAATGGGAAACAATCTGACAATAAACACTAATTCTATTTCTTTGGGATTAAATGATCTCCTTTTAGTTAGTTTACTATAGTCTATTTTTAATTATTATTTATTGTAATTTTATTATAAATATTATTTCATGTTAATTCTACAATTAATGAGCTTCACTGTGACACTTCCAGACTTGCATGACTTGATCATATCCTTTCAGATAAATGTTTGCCTCTATCAAATTCTACCCCTCTCCTCCTAAGATGGGAACCAAGGAACATGAAATTCTTTCATCTTCTGCTTGGGAAACAGGGGTAGGGAGAGGTCCTAGTGCTACTGTTCTCTGGGGCTCACATGCCGGATGATAGGTTGACAGTATCTCTGGGAGACATCCCTGCTGAAGGCCATAGCTCCTGAGTCTGTCAGGGCCCGGTGGTCCCCCATACTTACTTTCCCCCATATCAGCTTTTGTTGGCCACACAAAATCTCCTGAGGTCTATGGCAGGCACCCCCCACTTCTTTGGCTCAGCATCCTACTCATAATCCATACACCAATGGAATAACTCTGTCTCCACCTAAAGAGATGCCACTACTCTTCATGCAACCTAGATATTCAGCCACAGCAAAGCATTTCATTTGCCTTCAGGGAACACAGGAAGCCTGAATTTCCCAGCTTCTTTTGCATCCCAGTCTGGTCATGTGACTATTGCTTGACAATGGGATGTACCCAATTGGCCCTCAGCCACAGGGTCAATTTACTTCCACACAGTCACCACCACCAGCTTCTCTCCACATCCCTCCATTAATTAGGGAGCTTTTTCATCGTGTCAGTGGCACGGGGAAGAAAAGGCAAGTCTGGGAGCTAAACTCAAATTCTCTTTTTGTCTAAACATGTGTCTTCGTTTTTGCTGTGTTGATCCTCTTTAGAGCAGTTTGCTTCCCTATTTCTAAAGGGAAATGAGGCAAGTGCCTGTCAGTCTTCAGTCTTGCTTTTAACCTGCCCAGGAATTAGGCCAAAGGAGTTTTATCACTTAACTTCCCATATAACAAGATTACAAATTCACATTCAAAGAAAATGTAGCTGTCATGTGATCCCATCACACCACTCCACCAAGCCTGGGCTACATGAAATTTAGTCTCATCTGGTCAACTCTACTTGAACCAAGGCACTGAAAGGCCTCTTAATTGACACAGCATGTTTCATATGAGTACTTAGTCTTTGGCTTCTCTGTTCTTTCTGAGTGTTATATGGTAGTTGAGGTGGGGGCTTCTTACAGATGGAGGAAAGGGCTTTTCAGATCCATGCACCCAGGCCCAAGTACATCTGTGGCTTCTCTTGCCTTTTTGGAGAGGCCTGTGTTCTGTCCTTGAGGTGGTCTGTTTTTATTAGAGGCTGCAATTGGTAAACTCATGGTCCAACTTCTTGACCCCATTAGAGCCTTGGGTCTTCTCCCCTTGACCTCACAATCAGATACTCTCTGGTGTAGAAATCTCTTTGGGACTTACATCCAGCCTCCAGCTTGGGTGACTTTTCCCATAACTCTTGTCTATGAGTCACTCTGTTGCCATATGGAATCTTTTCTGTCAACTTCCCAAGGTGGTACCATTGATTCTTCAATCTTGAGATCTCTGGAGTCCATATCCTTGCCATATAACATGGAAACCAAGGAACCCTGGAAGTGATTGCTTTGATTCTCTTTTCCATCTTTGCTTAATCAGAAGAACTAAAATTCCAAGTGGAACACATGGCCTGTCTCTCTCTGCCTCTGTTTCCCCTTAGGATTATCATTTTCCCCAACACTTCTTCATGTAATTCCCTGGGGGGAGGCTTTCACTTCTACCTCCTGCCAGCCAGGACTTGCATTAAAGCCACTTTCCCACGGGCATTCCCATCCCGCCCTTCACCTAGCTGTCTTTGCAAAATGGCTACTGGACAACATACAATGGATGGAAATAAAAACAGAGGCAAAAATCTTATTTTTTTATCTTTCAAATCCTGATTCCATCAGAAGCTTATCAAGTAGGTTGGCTCTTGGATAAGAGGCCATGGTCATGTGAGCACAGAAAGAATTATTTATTCCCCTTGATATTTTTATTTAGATAATATAACATTTTATAGCATGTCCCCACCAACACACATTTACCCATAACACACTTTCCATTCTGCTCAACCACATGGTGCTCCAGGAGAGCTGTGTGCTGCTAAGGCAGGTGTTCCTGCCTTCCCCAACAGCTGCACTGACTGCCTCCACCTGCTCCCCATCCTCCGAGGCCCCTGCTCTGCTCACCCTCAGGATCACTGACACCAAGCCCAGCGGTAGTCAGGCCAGATATGCTCGCAGCATGACAGCTAATCCCAACATTGCAGAAAGGTAACCACGAGAGCCTGTAGAGGGGTATATTTAAGTGTATAAGTACATTTTCCAGGTGTTCTGGAGCCCAGAGCTTTTAGCGATCTGCATTCTGTGAGTACAATTAAATCAGCCAGATCCTCCACTGCAGCTTTTTCCACTTAGTAACTGGGTGGCACAGAAAATAGTCACTACCCCTCAACAATTCTGAATTTCCAGCTTTCTGTGTTTGACCTATGTTCCTTTTTCATAAGCTACAGTATATAAAAGTGTGCTTTTTCACAAGACTAAAACAGAATAGAACACTCACCCTCCCTTCTTCTCCCTGGCCCCTGTGCACACCTGTAGAACATTCTAGGTGGTCACCACCCTGCATGGCTGCCCTGCTCACACTGCTTGCCTAGGAATCACCTCTCATGTGGCACCAGGTCCAATCATTTATATTTTCTCCCATACAGGCTGCTCTGCCCTGAGCCTGCCTGCCTTTTATTATAATTATACCTAAAAAGCACTAATTCAAAGACTTGTGATCTTCAAGCCCTTTCTCCTTCTTAACCCAAAGCATTTGTAGCTTATTACCTAAGCCATGGAAGTGGAAAGAGTGTAGACTTTGAGATGAGGCAGATGTGCGTTTAAATTCTGGCTTCACTCTTCAACAGGCGTGTAACCTTGAGCCTGTCACTGGTCTCACTTGTTCTTAGGTTTCTGGGCTATGAACAGCAGTCTGTGGAGACAGAACTCTTCTTTCCACAAAGGGGAAAAGATCTCAGGGAGCTTGGGACTGGAGATTCCACCCAGATGAGATAGAACCATGTATGGCCAGTATGAAACTACAGTTGATGTAAGCCATGTTCAAAATAAGACTTAGCCCAGTGTGGCTGGGATATTGGTAATGGAGGAGGAACTGGCAACTTGTAAGAGAAGGGAGCAGGATACAAGGACTCTGTGGCTTGACTGCAGGGAGGGTGGAAAAGAGGGTGTATGGTAGCCCTCATCTGAAGGCTCAGTCTACAGGTCCCTGCATAGGATGAGAAGTGAACAGAGTCTTCTCTCTTCTAAGCCTCAAAGGTTTCAGTATGCTACTTTGCAAGGGAAGTGACTTTTGAAATCAAGGCATAAAAGTCCTTTTCTCTGGAATAGCAGTTTCAGAAAACACCCCCAACTACAACATGGAATTGGTATTAAATGGGATGGAACCAAGAGGAAGAAAAAATGTGGAACAAAATGGTCTTGAGAAAGACTTGTACATGAATGTTCATAGCAGCTTTATTTATAATTGATCCAAACTAGAAACAACCCACATTTCCATTTCCAGAAGGATAGATACACAAACTGTAGTCTATTGATATGAGAGAACACCATTCAACACAAGAGTGATCATATTATTGCTAAACACAACAGATTGGAGAAATCTTACAAACATAATGTTGAAGGAGAGAGTACAGATGTAAGTTGTTGTTAGGTGCTGTCGAGTTGGACCCTACTCATAGCAACCCTACTTACAACAGAACAAAACACTTCCTGACACTGTGCCATGTCCAGCACCATGTCATAAAGAAGGATATAAATATGATCCCAATTCTATCAAGTTCTAGAACACAAAAATGTAAACAAAGTTAATGTAAATGAGAAAGTGGTTGTCTGTGGTCCTGGAGGGGTGGGAATTAATTGGAAAGGAATACAATGAAGCTTTCATGGTGATGGAAATCTTCATATCTTGATAGGACTGTGAGTTACACAGGTGTATACATTTGTCAAAATTCAAGACCTACAGGTTGTGTTGAATATAAATTATATCTCAATGCCTAAACACCTAAGTGGAGAGATAGCAGAGACCTATTCTAAACTTGGCTTCTCACTGCATTGGCTTCCTGTCAAATCTGCCTGTTTATTGTTACCTTGATTCAAAAACATAAAACATATTCTTCAAGGACTTACAGGTCTCTGTGTGCAGGTGAAGTTGTCCAGAGGCCCAAGGGCCATCCGCCAGCAAAAACATGGACTGGCCATTGGAAATGAACACACACATGGAGTGGGCACAGATATAGTGTTGAGGCCCTAGAGGTCATGGGCAGAGTATCAACTCTAGCACCTGCTTCAGATACTACCTCAAATATCACCCACCACCAGCGCATGCTTTGCAGCCTGAGGGAGCACCTCAATCATCGAGGGAAAGCACCTGGCAGGTAGCAGATGCCCTAGATGCGATATCACAATTGCTTTTCAGGCACAGAAACCCTTATTGGGGAACAGAGAAGAAGGGAGGAGACAGAGAGAGAGATACGGGGGGGGGAAGAAGAAGGAGAAGGAGAAGGAGAAGAAGGAGGAGGATGAGGACGAGGAGGAGGGGGGAAGAAGAGGAGGAGGAGCAGGACAAGGAGGAGGAGAAGGAGGAAGAGGAGGAGGGGAAGGAGGAGGGGAATAAACTGAAAAGAAGTCCTGCAAAATAACCACAGCTGGGTGCTCATATTTGCAGAAACAGTCCAGTCAGGATGTCTGCAAAGCTCAAAGAGTGTCTCCACAGGCCCCAACAAAAACACACATGCCATTTGGAGACAAGCGACCCACATGTGTGCATAAGTGCACACATGCCATGTTTACCTACCTGGAAGGCTATTTAAAACCAGCTGGGCCTGGCCACACCTGCCCTGGTGCCCGCCTCACATGTTCACCTCCAGGCTAAGCCTTTGCCGGGGTGCTTCAGTGCATGCTCAGCACTGTGGGAAGCCAGGTGGGGCAATTCTTGGGGTTACCGCTGCTGCTTTTTAAATGGACAGATGTCACTGAAGACCATTATGTATTTCCAGCCATGAGGGTTTCTTTGTGGGCCCCACAAAGGCTGAGCTCTAGTCTTTGGCCCAATGAAACATTTTAGTCATTCTTGGTTTGGTGAACAGTTGTGAATTACTGCTTTACTGTTGCGTTGTTGTTAGGTGCCACGGAGTTGGGTCCCACTCATAGAGACCCTATGTACAGCAGAACAAAACACTCCCCGACACTGCCAGGCCCAGCACTATGTCAAGGTTTCTCGGCTATTGGTAGGGTTTTCGATGGGTGATTGTTTCGGGATTGCTTCAGGAGTGGATTGCCAATGTTCTTCTCCCATTTTTGCGGTGCTGGGGGTAGAACCCAGGGCCTTGGAGAGTGCAGAGCAGTGCTCTACCAACTGAGCCAAACCCCAGCCCATTGTACTACTAAATACCACAAAATGGGCTGGGAAGAAGGAATGGAATCCCCGCACTGGCAGAACTTCAAAACAATAGGATTTTTAATCACCTTGGAAGCCTTTCAATGTGTTCCCAAAGGGGAAAACCATTGGGCAATCTCCTGAAGTCTTACTGTTCCTAAACGATGGTTGAGTGCAGTACAGCACTACAAAGCCCTCTTGATAAGCCTAAGGGGGCTTTTCTGCCAAGGCATTTTTGTGCCTGGTTATAATCTCACACATTTTTCAGAATCCCATATTTTTCTGTGCCCCACACCAACCCCTTCTGTAAAAATCCCTGATCACAGGCCCTAGTTCAGAGCATAGATTGCCTAACGCCCCGTCCGACCCCAGTCGCATGGGTAAACAGACACAGGGGACTGGGCCAGCCCACAGGGTGGGAAAAGCCTAAGGCACATTGTAGGGGATCGCCCTATGCTCCTGTGCAATTGTGCGAAATGGCAGAAAAGCAGATCTCAAGCTGGGCAACATTAAGGACTCGTGGCAAGGGAGTGGGGAGGGAGAGAGGAAGACAGTGGATGAAATACACCCCCAGCCCCTTGCCATGGGACCTGTAGGAGTGGTACCAGCAACCAGGACCGTGGCCTCCAGTCTAGCTTTCTCCCTTCCAATTGAGTTTCTCAAACAAAAGACCAGGCCTGCCACTGGGCGCAGACACAGTTCTACACCAGCAGGAGACCAAGTTCCCGTGAGCTCACCACGCTTTGTGTCTTGAATAAACAATACAAGGACAAAGCGGTTTTACTTTAGCTCTTCTGAACACAGGTCTTTGTCTTCTTTGCCTGAAAAAGCTGGTGCAAATCGCCTAAAGCAAGCAGAATTGTTAAAGGACAGAAGCTCTGGTTGGCATTGACACGGGGAAAATCCCAAGAGGCCCTTCAGTGGCTGAGCTGGTGGCAGGGCTGGCCCAGCTGACAGGAGGCTGGCTGGATGGCTCAGCTGGCATCTCACCATCATTCCTTGACCTTAAACTGGAGTACATTCATCTTCTTTGAAAAAAGACCAGTTCCTCATGTCCTAAGTTTTGTCTTCCCTTCAAAAGAAGGGAAACAGACAGGCACCATGTCACATGCCTATAATCCCAGCAACTCAGGAAGTTAAAGCAGGAGGACCATAGGTTCTAGGCCAGAGGCAGCCTGTGTAACTTAGTGAGACCCTCTCTGAAAAGAAAAGAAAAAAGAAAAAAAAGATTAAAAAGGCGTTAGTGGTGGTGGAGTGCTTGCCTACCATGCACAAGGACCTGTGTTCAACCCCAAAGTACTAAAGAAAAGAAAAGAAAAGAAAAAAAGAAAGGGAGAAGGGAAGGGAAGGAAAGAAAGAAAGAAAGAAAGGAAGGAAGGAAGGAAGGAAGGAAGGAAGGAAAAGAAAAGAAAGAAAGAAGAAAGAGAGAAAGAAAAAAGAAGAGAGAAAGAAAGAAAGAATGAAGAGAGAAAGAAAGAAAGAAAGAAAGGGAGGGAGAAAGGAAGGGAAGAAAGAAAGAAGAAAGAGAAAAAGAAAGAGACAAAGAAAGAAAAAAGAAAAAGAAAAAAGGAAGGAAGGAAGAGAAAGAAAAGGAGGGAGGGAGAAAGGAAAGGAAGAAAAGAAAGAAAGAAGAAAGAGAGAGAAAAAGACAGAAAGAAGAAAGAGAGAAAGAAAAAGAAAGAAAGAAAAAGAAAAGCAGGCAGGTTACAGTTAAAAGAAAAAGAAGAAGCACGAAAAGAAGTGATTTATTTTTCCATGGTGAAATGATTGAAACCTAAAGTTCAATGAGAAAGAAATAAAAGGGAAATGAGCAATGTAAGATGTTAACCATGAGATGACCCGGATATTAAGGGACGCATCACCTTTGCCTCTCTTCTACAGTTAAAATTATTCCAGAACAAGATAGAAGACTAAAGATTTGCAGAGTCTTAAGCTCATTGTAGATTACATATCTGCTTCTCTTGGCTCTGTACATCACAAAACCCATGTAGTTTCCTGGCATAGGGATGGGGAGACACTTCTGCTCTTGGGGATTAATATGGCATTGGGGTGCTCAGCTTCCTCCATGGGATGGGCTTTAGCTATATCCACTGGTGAATCCCCATAACAGCTGTGGTGACACCCAAGGCTGGTGGCCCTGTGCACAGTTCCTGTTTGTGAGGATTGGTAATGATAATGCCTTCTCAGTGACTTTAGAGTATATATATTTAAAGCTACCTGGGTTTGATCCCCAGCACTGCAAAAATGGGAGAAGGACCTGGCAGCTCACACCCAAAACAATCAGCCATTGGAAACCCTATGAATAGCAGAGAAGCACTGACAGTGCTGGGCGTGGCACAGAGTCAAGGACTGTTTTGTTCTGTTGTACACAGGGTCATGATGAGTTGGATCTACTTGATGGCACCTAACAACAACAATGATATCTACAAAAAGAAGGTTGAATTAAGCAATGTTAAAAGTAGGATAGCTCCCTGAACATGGGTCTCTCTTCTGAAACACAACTATTATTGAGCCCCGGTTGGTAAAATGTTGGCTTTTCTTCTCCTTTTAAGGAATCATTTTGATCCATTCACTGTTTGTCAGGGTGAGGGATTGAAATGGAGGGAATGGCTGCTGGGTTGGAACTAAGTGTATCTGTCACAGTGTGCTATAGCATGGACCCGGGAGCCTCTCAGATTCTCAGCAAAATCATCCAAAGGTCTTGTATGAAAACAAAATCAGCTTATAACAGAGATGCCTACACACCCATGTTTACTGCAGCACTGTGCATAATACCTGAGCCATGGAATCAGCTTAGGTGCCTATCGATGAATGAACAGATGAAGAAAATGGGGTGTATATACACAATGGAGTAGTATTCAGCCCGAAAGAAAGATGAAATTATGTCATTTGCAGGAAAAAAGGTTGGATTTAGAGGTCATCATGTTAAACAAAATAAGTCAGATACAGAGAGACAAGTATTACATGTTTTCTTTCATATGTGTAAGGTAGAATTTAAAAGATCACCTGAAAGTAATAGAGGGACTCCTAAAGAAGGCTGAGGGAGCCACAGGAGGGGGAAAAGAGAAGAGGGTAAGAGAGAATAGTTGGGAGGATGGATACACCCAAAGCAAATATATACATGTATGGAAGTGTTACAGTGAAATCCACTAATATGTACCATTAATATGCATTGACAATTATGATAAAAAGAGCTTATATGAATGGTCAGGTGTTGAGAATTCAGATACAGGGATTGAGCCCCAAGTCTACACTGGTGTAGAGCAGGTGAAGGAAGCAGCTATGGGAGGTTAACTAAAACTGGGCCCAAAACTCCCTTAAGAGCAAGAACATAGAACTAGAGGTATAGATGAATCCACAAAGTCACCCAGAAGAGATGGACAGGAAGCCTATTGGTCATTGTTATTATTGATGGTGATCAATGATAGATAGATAAATAGACAGATAGAATATTATCTATTAACACACACTACATTCTAGGAACTAGTCTATGTATTTTTTCTATTTTAACTTCATTAATCTATTCAAGTCTGCAGCGATAGCACACTGACACCCTATCCTGCTTGGTCTTGGAAGCTAACCAGGGTCAGCCTGGTTAGTTCTTGGATGGGAGACTGCCTGAGAATGCCAGGTGCTGCAGGCTAGGGAGAAGGACTTGGCAGTCCACTCCTGAAACAACCTGCCATGGAAAACCCTATGAATAGCAGAGAAGCACCAACAACAGTGCCTGGCATGGCACAGTGTCAGAGAGTGTTTCTTTCTGTTGTATATAGGGTTGCTATGAGTTGGACCTGATTTGACGGCACCTAACAGCAGCAACAGCCTATTCAAGAAATAAGACAATTGAAATGATTTCAATTTTACAAATGAATACATGAAAGCCAAGAAAAGTTATTATTTTTTATTGGTTTACTAAAACGCAAGTTCTCTTCCCATTTGCACATGCACTGCCAAACCACAAGCTGTAAACTGTCTGCCCCCCTTGTCCTTGCCTGGTGTTAAAGCCTCTGCCTTCCTCTGCTAGCCAGCAGGGAGCCACAGCCTGTCCTTTTGTTCAGCTAATGTTCTCTTTGAATTCCTTTTTTCCCCCTGAACATTCTATCTTTAATGAACTGAACCTCACTATAGAGTGGTCTCTTCCCACACATTATTTCATTTATCCTCAAAATCGCCCCCACTGGAAGGGCAAGAGGACCTGGTCAGAGAAGCAAAGTGTGTTGGCTCCTGGCCATCTCTTTTCTCTGTCCCTGACTCTCCAAAAAATTGTATTGTTGTTGTTGTTGTTGGAAAAAATTATAATAGCAACCCCGAATGAGTTGTTCTAGCTGATTGGAAATATTCTTAAGTAATTGGTCAGTCTTTTCTGAAGGAGAAAGTCTTGACAATCTGGAATCTAAAAACCCTAAAGGCTTAGGAAAGCTGCAAAGGATGAGGATGCCACCAACCACTGAGTGGCTAATGACAGAGAGTCCAACAAATTCCACCATGGGGGCCTGATCTGTCAATGAGCATGAATCCATGAATTAACGAATCATTACCATGCATACCAGAACAGGACTCAACCAACCCATTGCACAGGCTCCTTCAAGGGAAGAGATGGCGGAGTTTCATTCCAGTTCTATCTCAAACTGGTTGGACAATCTTGGGCCTCCATTTCTTCAACAATAAAATGAAAAGCTTGAGATTTTAGTCCGAAAAGTCTGTGTTCCTACTAAACCTTCTAAGGTCCAGAACTCTGTTACCACCAGTTTGGTACCAATAAATAAATATTTATTTGTCCTGCTAGAAAATAGTGGTCACAGAAGTTAGCAATCTTATTTTGGGGAAGACAATCCCCAGCTGAGGCATCAAAATGAAAGGACAAATCATCAGTAAATGGCTTAAGCTAAGGTCTTTCAAACACACCATAAAATAAGTTGTGAGGGATTTTATAGACTTGTTGGTTGATGGAATTCTGCCTTGTATGCAGAAGGGCTCAAACACATCGTAAAAAAAATACAAAGACCTTGACAAACTCATAAATAAACATCTCTGAGTTCTGATGTGTGTTCATGGTACATTCTTCAATTCCACTGTCCATGGTGGACTAATGTTGAAACCTGGATTTCACACCTTTGGTTTGGATTGGCCCAGAATCTCCAGGAATGGTCACTCAAGTATTTGGTGGGGATGGGCTCACACCAAGCCTAGTTCTAGGATTTTCCTGTGGTCCTACCACATCAACTATTCCTGCCTCCTGTCTGCCACAGTTCAAGGCCCACCTGGACAGAACTGTGGGTTACATCTGGTAGAATGGTGCTTATCAAGAAAGGAAAAATAGAGCCAGGCACAGTGGCACACGCCTGTAATCCCAGCAGCTTGGGAGGTGGAGGTAGGAGGATCGCAAGTTCAAGACCAGAGGTAGTCTGCAAAACTTAGCGAGACCCTGTATAAACAAGTAAAAAAAATGGGCTGGGGGTACAGCTCAGTGGTCCAGCACTTACAAAGCATGCAAGCACGAGGCCCTGGGTTCAACCCCCAGTACCAGAAGAAAAAAAAAAAGAAAAGAAAAGAAAGGTAAAATGCAAAGGCAATGGATGCTGTTGGTAGTTGGCCCGTATCCCCTCAATGCTCGCCATTCTTGTGAATATCAACCCAATCAGTGCCTTTCACCTTTGAGTGCTTAAGGGTCTTTGCCAAGGCCTTCTCTGGTCCCTGGAGCCTGCTCTGCCTGGACTTATGAACATTGGAAGTGCCAGGGAGTTAACACACCCTGTAGCAGCCTTAAGCCAGTAGCAGATGGAAATAGTGGGGAAAAATTCCTACTCCCTTACTCCTCAGGGAGAATAACTCAGAGGTCTGTGCCCCACTCCCTCTCAGAGGTCCCCAGGGGCTGAAGCCCCACATTCCCCAGCCATGTGCTCAGCACACATGCTGTTGGCTTCCTTCTACTCTCTGCCTCATCCCTCTCCCCTCAGATCACCACTTCTGGGGATCACTCCTCAAATCAACTACTGTCTCCTGGGGAGATTTACCTAAGAATACCATTCAACGTAATGCAACAAGTAATTGCATTTCCCCATGCTCGCAAATGTAGGTAGAGATATCCATGTATTTACATACAACTTTTCCATATGGGATTTAAGAGAGTCCCCAAATCATTTAGTTAGCCTTTTAT